>JASGXE010019568.1:0-10376 GCA_030068105.1 Sinentomon sp. SZTP_YWyxl
CTAAAAGGCCCCCAAAGAACTATTTTGTCAAGGCATCCGGCGTTTTTGGGGGCACATCATTAAAATGGGGGAAGGAGGACATATTTTGTCACTGAGCCATTTATTTTCAGTTTGTTCTGAACAACTCTTCTACAAAAAATGGGAATTGTTCGCGGGAAATGGAGTTCAGCCCTCTATGCCCCAATTGGGTACTTATCGGGGTTTTGGGGGGCGGTAAGGGTGAAATCGATTTCGTAGTACAACTCCCATTATGATGCATTATGATGACTCTTATTGCCTTTGAACTGTCTCTTTCCTCTCCCCTCACAATCTTACAATGACTTGTGTCTTGTTGTTCTCTCCCTCTCTCTTTCTCCAGGTGCTGATATAACTGATGTGCAGTCGCTTGTTGAAAAGAAACTCAACGAAATGGTTATCAAAATCTTTGATCCGAAAAAGGCTGACGCCATATTTACAGAAGAAGGAGAGGTAAGTTTGCTTTGAAAAATCAAGAAAATATTCCACAAAATTCAAGTATTGATGATTTTAAAGGTATCCAATCATGCTTCAAGTTCATCACGGTGTTGGACAACAATTGCATTATTTTAATATTCATTTTGTTCATTATTTATGTTGCCATGTATTTGTGATGTCAGTGTATGGACAGCTGTAAGGAAAAGTATTTCACAGATGGCATGTGTTGGTTTTAAATGCTTAGAGATTTAGACTTGAATTCTATGTTTCTTAAGTTATTTCATCAAAATTTTGTTTTTATTCCCAAAATTGGTTTGTTCGAAGAAAATAACGTCTGCCTGTGATGGTGGCATGTGTCCGACGGGTTGACAAGGGGATAGCAGCTGAAGGCGGCTATTCGACGACCATTTTTATGTATTTTTTGTTTGTTTAGCTCTTGTTAATGTAACCTTGTCTATAATTCTACTGATCTCTCACGTCAATTTCCTTTTAAGTTTCATCCAAACACCTGTATATTCGTCTCGTTATGTCGTTTTGGTTTTGCAGCAAAATTGGGGCATGGGTCGGGGTCTTCTCTCTTGCTTCGCAAAAATTGTTTACTAAAAATTAGCTGGGAAATGTCCAATGTCAGTCGTTCATGGTCTCAGGGTGGTTGTTAACAGATCGGGAATATTTTACCTGAAAAACGGTTTTGAATACATATCATTTGAGAAAAATGTGACCAAGCATTGTGAGGGACAAGAGCAACGAACATTGGATCTTTAGCTGACAAATTGAGAAGTGCCACATTTCGTAAAAGTATAATTCTCATCTTTTAAACCATCAGCTGTAAATAAACATAATAATAATAAAACAAAAAATAAATATAACAAAACTCATTTTCGAAACTCAGTCTTCTCTATTGTACCTGCTGTGAATGCCCAAGGAACATCGGATTGCTGGAGGTCACAAGTGCTGCCTGTACGTGGATCGTGGATCAACCCGAAGGATACACCCTTAAAGTTGCCCTGTGATATCTCAGTGGAGCCTCCACATTATGGGGCAAGTTTATGAGGAGATCCTTTGTGTTGGTTCCACGTAAAGGCAGTACCAGAGACCTCCAGCGATGTGAAGTTCCTCGGGCCTTCACGACGAGAAAGCGAGAACATTTGCACTTTGCTTGTTTCTCCTTGAGATCGTACTTACCCGAGGTGAATTTGACGATTTGCACTGCAGTCCACATGGATTGAATCTGGCTCACATTTGCCGTCGAGACCATCGCTGGTCCTATCTACATCCACCACAACTCAACTTCTGACCAGTCAGCCCGAAATGGCCTCGCAACCAGGGCTGAAAGTGGGCCGGGGCCACACCCTGGCCTGTCTTCAATAGCTGGAGCCCTGGCCCCTGTCACCCATATTCGTTAGGCTCCGGGTGCCCTTTGCCACGACTCCATGCCCTTTGCCACGACAATTTCCAATGGCACTTTTTCCTCTGTTGGAGTTTCGTCAGTGTTCCATTCCCACCAAGAATACAGAACAAAGAATTGGTGGGTTCGGTGTTCTGAGTGGGAATGGAACTGACAAAACTGCAACACAAGCAAAACTGCCCATAAATTATTGGAACTTGGCATTTTTATGAAGTTGTGGCATAGGGCACTTGGGGACCTGTTGAAAGGGCACTTGTTGAAAGGGCACTTGGGTACCTGCAAATTTGTATTCGGGTAGTTTGAAATCGGGCATCATTTTTCATCATTAATTTCGACAGTATGGTGCAGTGCCCCCTTCGGTGTGAAAAGTGCATTTGCAAAATATGTGGCCCCGGCCCATTTCATGGTACAGTTTAAGCCCTGCTCGCAACGTTAGTTAGATTCAATCAAAGTGGACTGGAGTGGAAAACGTCAAACTCACCTGAGGTGAGAGTGAACGAAGGGAGAACCACCCTCTCCAAATTTCTGCCCCCTTCAGTAGTTCTCTATTCTTTGTTCTCGGTGTTTTGTTCCACTTTAGTCTCCTGGGTGGCTGACTGAAATGATCGAGCATCAGACCTGGAGGAGTCTGATTTATCAACTGGCTGAAGAATATCCCGATTGCCTGATGTTGAATTTCACCATCAAGGTATACAGCATTGCGCCTCAGGCCAAAGCCAGCTTTGCTTTTCATGCATTCATCACTCGTTCACAAACATGTGTTTTCTCATTTAAATGTTGCCTTCAAAAATTTTTTTCTTTCTTTCTACTCTTACTCAGGCAGTAGAAATTAAAGTACCAGATTTCTTAGTATGTCACATTTTGAACACTGTTATAAAAGCAGATCTTATATCTGGAGCATGGGTTTTTTGCTAAAATCTGAACAGTTGCAATTTTTTACATGCATGTGAAAAGTAATTCCGTTGCAATGTCTTCCAACAAAAATGGACACTTCATCTGGTACACATGATGTATTTTCGTTTCCTCTATCCAACTAAGCTGCTATCCTTTAACAACAGTGTGGCTACCTTTAAAAGCAATGTAGGGTCATGGTTGGCCGAACAACATGGAATATTATGACCTTCTTTATTATTTCGATGTTACAAGTTTTAAGTTATACAACTAGTTGAGGTCATCCGAGTGCATTCATTCTTTGTTTATTCCTGCTATCCCTCATTGCTGATTTGCGCCAGGGCCTTGCCCATGCAAATTAACCTTAAATTAAATTAAATTAAACAGCCACATTTGCATTTGCACTGATGCTTTTACAAAGACGAAGTTGTTTTCAATTTCGGTAAGAGAAACTATACAGCTTAGCAGCACTTAAAACATTACACTTCTTCATCTCACTTTGTCTTTTATTTCTTTTCTATTCCATCTCTTTTTTTTTCTTTTTTCTTTCGTTTTATCTCTTCTATTTCCTTTCTATGCTAGCTTTTTCTTTCTTTTTTCTTCCTAAGTTCTTTTTCCTTGGCTTTGTTTGCGAACTATGCTTTATTAGCTGTTAGTTCTCTTCAAGCATTGTTTACGTGAAAACATACAACCGCAAAAAAATAACTTGAAATATTCTTCCTCCATTTTGATTCCATGCAATCTGGTTTTCCTGAATGGCTTTGTCAAGTGTGGCTTATTTTTAAATTTTGTCCTTTTTTCTTTTCGCTCCAGCTGATTTCCGATGCTGGCTTCCAGAGTGAAATCACCAGCATCACAACCGCATCACAGCAGGTTGAAGTCTTCTCAAGGATATTGAAATCGTCTATTTTGCAATATCTGCAGCGATCTGACGAGGACATGCTGAAAGGATTGCCAGAATTTGTTGTTAGTGGAAAGAAGGAATTTTAATAGCTGAAAAAATGCAGATCGATTTTTGGAAATCGATTTCATGTCAACATCCATTGTTTGAATGGCAATACCTGCCATTCAATGCCATATGTACCAGCATGCCTCCCTCCACCTTCCCAAAATCCATGGAAAAAAATTGGTCTTTTCCACAGATAGACACTTTTCGGCCAATTTACCAGGCCCAAGGATATGTTCCTTTACTCAAATTACACTTTAAAGACCCATCTCATCTCCATTCATTGTTTTGCCTATCTTTTGAACAACGAGTGCACACCCCCTTCATACTGAAAGGGGGTGTGCACCGATTTCCATCAAAAACAAGATTTTTTGTAGCTTTGAGGCAGGAATAATGCAATGAACAGAGGCAAGAAATTGTATGAACAGAGGCAATCTTCAAAATATGGATGCTTTATGAGGCAGGAATTCTTCGTTATTCGAATTATGCTAAGCCACTTAAGTACCACCAGCCAGATTAACTCTGGGGATTAGTCAAGTTAGTTAACTGACAATTTTCTAACAATTTTCATCATAGAGTGAAATTACACTCTAACCCTGCCGTTCATTGCATTTCAGAAAATGGTTTGCCATGGTCAACACACGTTCATCTATGCGCAAGTACTTCTTCAGATATTGTCTCAGGAGAACAAGGGGGGTCATGTGATAAAGCGATTGTCACAGGAGATTGTCAAGTGTGCTCTTGAACAGTGAGTGCTACTCATCTCATGTTATCTATTCTATTCTATGCTTACTAGATCAAACGCTTTCTTACCCAGGGGAAACGACAGTTAAACGATGAAATTCTTTCGTAAAAATTGTATGCGAAAGTCATTGTTGTGAAAAAATGAACCGAGTTCGAAACCACAAAAATTGTGTCAAAAGTTGTTCAAAAGAAGCGATAACCCAGGTATTGTTGTTACATATTTTTTGAAGCTACATGGAAGAGAATAAAAGAAATGGCAAAATATCGCAAGGCATAGAAACTTGGATATTGCATGTCCACAGAAATTAAATGACTCACTTGACGCTATTTAGATCTCCGTATCAATTTGAGACGTGACGTTTCATGGACATTGCTCCCTCGTTGAGTTCAGTCACTCATCATTGAGGCTGCAAAACCCCCGAAATGTCATGCTTTGACAGTGATTCGGAGATCTGATCTAAACAGCGTCAAGTTAGTCATATGATTAGAATAGTCGTTAGATCTAAATGGTGTCAAGTTAATCATTAAATTTCTGACAAAATATCGTTTTCTACCTCAGGGAGAAGTGCTCCAGATTAGTGCTAATCCGAGGTTGTGGATACAATTTTCTCTATTTACTTCAATGCTAAAATTTTTTACCTGCAACCTTGGATAAACGCTATTTTGGACCACTTCTCACCGGATTAAGAGTCCATTGACATGGACTGGCAACGAATGGGGTTTGATATCATCACCATACGAATCTAGTCTAGGTACGTAGGTGATTTCCATGGGACTATGGATGTCATATCAGTATAGTCTTACTTTTCTTTCGTACAACGGTCAACGCTTGGTTTGGTGTCATAAATAAAAATAATAACAGAAGGACATTTTCAGAAGATTGTTGGCACTGGCGCTGACTAATTAAATTGATGTGTGCTACTCTATCGCATTGAAACATGGAAGCTAATCATGACAAACTTAGAGCATGCAAAAATGATGATAAGGTGCAAATTCGTGCTTATCACACACCCGTTTCTGCTTTTGTTTCCCTCTTTCTTACTCTCAGCAGTTTTGTCATGGAGGTCATAATATGGTTTGTGGTCTTCGAAATATGTCAGCAGATGGAGTGTGGTCTGAAAAGGGAAATGCACAATGCTTTTATATTTGGCGTATTGGCTGGCCAAAGGTCATGCCCATTGCCCATTGGACATATGGTTTGGGCAACATTTCCCTGTCACACCTCCGCCCCAGCACAGCATGTCTTTCTTTCCTTCTCCCGATGACTTCATTGTCTGCATCTTTTATTTCAGGGGTCATGATGTCGTACCAATTATGATAACTCTGAACGGTTCTTCGTCTCATCCCCGTGCTTGCCAAGCACTTTCGTCAATGCTCTCCAGAAATGCATTGAATCCGGCTGACATCACAGTCCTTTTCAAACTCTATTCATCGAATGAACCTCTGCCGATGGAATTGATCAGGAATCCACAATTTCTTGGTTTGTTCGTTTTTTTTTTGTCAGTTTGTTGGTTGGTTCCAAAATGTGTGGTCTGTCTCTTTGCTTGTTGTTTATTCTCTTTCACGAGGATATGGTTACAGTTTTTACACTATTTTCCGAATATCTGCCGCGATTAATGAGGAAATTAGTTTTTTGATTGTGGAACAATATCTGAGAATGACATTTCCCAGCGAATCTAACAGAATATAACTAAAATTGACCATATCTGGCTCAAATTTGCACACAATTTGAACATAATGCTGTCAAACTCTGTACAAATGCCAACTCCAATTGCACCTCCAGTTTTGAAGCAATTGCCCAAATACCACCACTACATCTGCTGTGTCTATTACTCGATCAGCAGTTGATCTGCATTTTGTGGGGCCATCACATCGATAGTGGGAGTGGAGTGGTGCACATTTTGCCACTGAATTTTTGCTTTTAACTTGTGTTGAGATTTTTTATAAGGAGCCTATCCTGAAACATTGTCTGTTTTGTCCTGAAACTTACTGAAGCAAATTCCCTTTGCGATCGTTTTCCCCATCTGCTTTTCTTCACAGATCTTTTGGTCGATGCTCTATTTAAGCCAGGGATGAAGCTTAACGTTGAGCATAAGCCAAAGTACATCTATCTCTTGGCGTATGCTGCAAGTGCCTTCGAGACGGGTATGGGGTCGGGGACGGGTGGTGGTGGTGGAACGGATAAGAAGTCCCCATCAAAGAAGACAGTCAACAAAGATGAACTCAAAGGAACATGTCAGGCAATTGAGAAGGTGCACACGCTTTGTGCTACCTGTCGGGGGAGCAACGAATTGATAGCCGAACTTGCGACCATTTATCAATGCATTCGGTTAGGAAATATGACTTTTATAATTTTGTTATTTCAGATGATTGCTATTGTAATCCTGACCGTGTGTGGAAAAATAGTTTGATGTAAATGTCAAAGTAATCTCACACGTATTTTGAAAGAAGTGTAATTCATAACCCTGTTTCAAAAATTTACATGCAACGTCGTCACCGCGTTTCACTTTTTCTGGGTTGCCTTCAAAAACTGCAAAACCAAACGCTTTACCATTGTTGCAAAAATTTGACTACACCAATTTGAAAAAAATCGGGATCTGTCAAAGCACAAAAGCTGCTATTTTCCATCCTGCACTGGTCACTTCTGAGCTTTGATGGGAATAATTGTGTTCCACCGACTTTTGCCCAATTTTCTCAAATTTGATCACATTCAAGAGATCGCCATAAGCGATGTGGAAACTTGGAGAAATTGAGATAGAAGACTCACTCGGAGATTTCTTCTCCAGTTGAGGACAGCGGAGCTGACGTTTCGGAGGATCCCCCTTTCCGTTGACGAGTCAACGGTGAGCGGGATGTCTCCGAAACGCCAGCTCCGCTGTCTTCAACAGGAGACTAAATCGCCGAATGAGTTTTGTTGATCACAATATTCAATGTGCACTGCACCTCACTTCCTTCACACTTTTGCACCGTAAACTGCCTAAACGCTTTGTGCACAGGCAGTGTCTTCCATTTTCCACGATGATTTTTCTGTTAACACAAGTCCTGTTTCGCCATCATGTCATGCCTCACATCTATGAAAGGCATTCAAAAATTTTCAGGACCCTGGTGATTTCTCGATTGTTCATTTATGCTGTTTGTGTTTTGTTTGTGATCAAGCTTCTTTGTTCCTTTGGGGTCAGGCAGGCCTATTTTGACATTTCTGTTCTAAGTGTTTAGCAACTGGTGGACCAGGGCACTTTGATCGTTTTGAACATTGGCTGCCATTTGGTTCTGGTCGCAGAGAAGGTCAGTGGTTATGTTGTTCGAGAAAAAAGAGTCTACACCCATACGCCACTGATCGAAGTTTGTGGGGATGATTCCGTGTCTCACAGCGGGGTTTTCGAGTGGGTTACCCTTTTTAAAGGATGTAGGGAGAGTGTCAACATCACACACCACAGTGGCTCTCTGACCACATTTTTCATTTGAAGAAAAAATCGGGTGTTTGAAGGAGCACAGCATCGAAAGACTATCTTCATCTAATTGATGTGGAGATGTTGCAGAAGGTGTAATCACTGGTCGCTACCACGACAATGCACCACTACACTGAAGGACACTTGTTTTCTGACAAGAGTTCTTGACCGAACAACCTTCCAGCTCTTGCCCCAAGCGGCTTCTTGCTGTTTACCAAATTCAAGGATACTCTTCTGGCCCAACATTATCAATCAATATGCGCTCTAAATTGTGCCATTTATCAGTGGTATCCTTCGTAGGGTGCTTGAACGATTGGCAGAAACCATGGTTCCCAATCAGGGGAAGATTGTGTCGAAAATTATAACCAAAGAGGACCTCCAATTGATAACAAAAAAGCTGAAGAAAATCCTGAAAGAAGAAAATACTGAAAACTATTTGAATGCCCCGCCCTACGTAACTAATCTCTCTCTATAACTATTGTTTTCCTGTTGCTCTTAGAAATCCAGTCCAACTTTGAGGATGAGTCCGATCTGTGAGCATGTTGGTTCTGTTTTGCTGTGGTCAGTTTGTCCACGACCAAAAGAGATCGGAGTAATAATTGTGCAGCAATTGTGTTGTTGGCATCAATATCTGCACTTCAAAGGCCGAATAGCAGGCCTTTCTTTATCCACAGCGAAGTGCAACAGCATTCATGATCGTGCATGAGAGAGAATCTCATTGCGGCGCTTGATCACCTCCATCCCTAGCAATACAACCAGCTACGTTGAAGCGGCCAGATCCGGATATGGCTGGAACTGCTGGAAGCAAACATGTCTGCCCGATTTCCAAAATGTAGATTAATCGGCGGATCGCCGCGGTTTGCTGATCGGCGAGTGGTAAGCTGGTTGACCACAAGCATTTGGATTCACATCGATACTGCAAATGACAAGGTCAACCATATCACCACTCGTCGATCCACGAATCGAGGCGACCCGCCAATTAATCTTCGTTTTGGAAATCGCCCGGTCATTGTACTTTACACGAATGCACAATTTTTGCTTCTGGTGTGCAGCCAAATTTGTTTTAAGTTGGATTTGCTCCCCTTTTGTTTTATTTGTCTTTCTCGTGGAGTGTTCAGTGTTCTATCCAACCCCTACCTCAGTAGAGGTCACTCTGGGTTTCCTAATAATGGGTGGTTCTTTTTATGGCAACTGGCAAGTAATTCTGATCTGGCCTTTGGGGGTGTATTTGTCCAGAATGGCGTCCAGCCACAACTGAACGTCCATTTGAATCCCATGCGCTTTTCGCACGCAACTCTGCACTATCATTTGGTTGGCGTTCTTGACTTCACGATTTGATGGAACAGCATGATTTAAGCGATTGAATAAACGCTTTCTTTAACCTGTTTTTTCTCCCACTCGCCAGTTTTCCTGTTGTTTCCGTTGGTGTTGTTCGATGGGTTGAGAATGTGGTTACGGAAGCAAACTATTTCAGCTTGCGTACAGATCCGACTCCAATCCATTTTGCTCTACTGGACGAAATAGCAACCTGCCATCCGGGATTACATTCCAAAGTCCTACAGCTTCTCATCACACTTTTCGAATCGAAACAAGAAGACTTGGAGATACTTGTTCAGGTGGGTGGGAGATACTTGCAAATTTCCGATGATTTATCTACATTCCGTCTCTTTGTTGAAAGTTGAATATATTTGTCCTGATAGACCATGAATTTATCTTGTCTGTTTTGCTAAATGTTTGAGAGCACCTCCAAAAAGCAGATTTATGCCCGGTTCTTCCAACTAGAGTTAACTTTCCTTGAGTTAAACCCTTAACCCGAGTTAAGCATATGATTTTATTTTGCTCAAACATTCCGTCAGCCAAACCTTCGAATTGTCTGCACGTCTGCAGCTTCGAGCTGGAAGCGATCTATTTCGACAAAAATTTGTCTTGAATTGCATAGCATGATCTCTGACATCCACAAACCCAGGATGTGCTAATTGAAATATCCAGCCGCTTTCGATTCGGTTTTTTCTTTCCGTGCTTTCTACCATCTACATTCTCCAATATTTTTTCCAGTTGGATCTGAAGAAGATGCTCCTCGATAGAATGGTCAATCTGCTCTGCCGTGGTTGTGTTGTTCCCGTTGTGAAGTACATCAAACAGTGCTGGCAAAATGGAGACACTGATATCTCACTCATCAGATACTTCGTCGTTGAGGTACGCAGGGGATGAATAATGATGAGTCCTTCTAGCATAAAACAACTATTGTTCACTGGTGTTGTTGGCAATGACAGTGCTCGAATTGTAAATATTAATCTGCTGTCCACAAAATTTTCAAAAGGGCATGAAAGTTTTGAAGACGGCTTTTGGGCCCATTCGGTTTCCGGACAAGATTTCCAGAGCAATAGGACCCACTATTTGCATTAAGCCCAGCCACTTTATTTGAAAATATACAAATTACCGTTCAGGGTCTCAGTTACAATGGCTTTCACCTCCCAAAAGAAAA
>JASGXE010019576.1:0-10535 GCA_030068105.1 Sinentomon sp. SZTP_YWyxl
TAACACTGACAATCAGTAACTGGCTCATTTGCCATCTATAAACTGTGAAACATTGTTTCTTTGAGCAAGCTTTCACAGTTTATCGATGGCAAATGAGCCAGTTGGGGATTATTGGGGAAGGATATCAAAGCAGAAATTAACAAAAAAGATCCCAAATATGGGATGAGTACCTACCTTTCATGAGAAATTCCGAAGGTCTGCCGAATGCGGGGGTCATTTTATAATTTCAAAGGGGCTTGATGCAACTTTACGTCCTACACGAGAGTCATGTTTTTGCAACGGATGTTGCCATAATGTTACCTGAGGAAGATGACTCTGGTGTGCAGTCAATAATTGTGTCAGGGTCTGTGCGTAAACCATTGCAGTTCCAGAAAGTTACGGAGGCGGGAGGACATTCAGAAAGTATTGAGCCTGAGACGGAAAGGTAATTATTGGTAGGTAATTATCTTTCTTGGTAATTATTTATAGTCTTGGCATAAAAATTTGGTAATAGAAATGTATGAGAATTTTTAGGTTGATCCGGTGTTTGTTTTATATTTTATCGTGATTTCAAACAGACAAAACTGGTGAATGTGAAAAACATCTGTTTGATCGAAGGTGCATTTTTGGTCAATGGTCGGAGGTGAATCTGGCCTTGGTACCCATCCCATCTCTGACCAAGGGATGATCACCTGGAATTCTTCCCACTTTCCGAGTATGTTCAAAAGTTTTTTCAGCACCAATTGCTGTTTCGAAAGTCGACCAAAAATGCACCTTCGATGAAACAATGTTTTGCACATTCACCAATTTTGTCTGTTTCTGACTGCTGTGGAGCTCTATTTGAAATGGCCATAAAATAAAAAATCAACAATGGATCAACCTGAAATTTTTTATACCCACATTTCTATAGTGAAGCAAATTTTGATGCCAAGGCATCAAAATTACAAACATAGAAGTGCATCATTCTATCTCAGGCTCAAAACTTTCTGAATGCCCTCTATAATTGTCGGATGTATTTTATTTTGAAAACTTGCCGAGAGCCCTGCAGGATATCTGCCATCCTGGAAAACCTGGGCACCTCAGGGCACCCTGCAATCTAATCCCTGAACTTCCTTACGATGTTTGTTGAGTAAACCTAAAAATTGGTGGTCCCTGAAAACCGTGACAGCCGGACAGTACTGCCGGACAGGACCACCGGACCGACCCGGACAGGTTAGGTTAGGTTAGATTAGGTTAGGATAGACTATCCTAACCTAATCTAACCTAACCTAACCCGTCCGGGTCGGTCCGGCGGTCCTTTCTGCCTGTCCGGCTGTCCGGTTTTCAGGGACCACCCTAAAAATTCTTAGTCTTCAAAGCGTAGTGGTCTCTTTCTTTGAAGCAAAACCTCACGAGCATAGCCTGTGGCCTGGCTATCATTGACAATACAACACCTCTTCATGTTAACCACCCAATCCAATCTTTTTTAATAGTAGGTAAGTTGCAAAATTGGGTTTTCATTGGGTCATAGAAAATATAAGCAAGACTCGGATGCTGTGTGTGGATTTTTAAAATGTTAAGAAAATCAGATCATTTTTTCATTCAAGTCCCGTTTACTTCTGACAAAATAGAGCAAAGTTTCTTGGATTCAAACTTGAAAACCCCTTTGCCAATTCCCCCAACTGACCAAAGAATCGACAAATAATGAAATTGTATTTTTTTGATAGGTACCATACCATTTAATTTGGAGATAGGTATTTGTGTAATAGGAATCATATTTCTGGAATTTATTTGGATTGAATTGGAGCAAGTGTAGAGGATGATGGAGCCTGCTGTACACCAGAGAATTAGTGACAAAGAGCAGGCATTTTTTGTCAGGGGAATCAATCAAAATGGGCTCATGCCTATTTTGATTGAGTTGTGACAAATTTCTATGCTTGTGATATGTTTGACAAGTTTTTTTGTTTTCAATTTTTAATTGGTTTTTTATTCTTTTTTTTTCTAGTTTAATTTAATTTAATTTACATTTTATTATTTCATTTTTCATTTCACAAATTTGGATAAAAACCTTTATTTTTACAACATTAACAAACACCATTTTTATCCATCAAAGTCATATCAGACCTGAACCAACAAGAAAATGAAAAAAATTCCAAACTTACAGTTGGGTTAGGTACTCATCACCCAGATGCACATGAACCTTGTTAATTGTCCATCCAATGACAGGAGGGCAAGCACCGGATTATGATTTATTCCTGAGTCTAATCATTATTGAAATAAGATTGTGAAATCTTAAGCAGACCCATTTGGTAACCTTGGAATTTTTTTTAATTCACATGGAAAACCTGGAAACTCAGGGAGTTTTGTGCTTCTAAATTAGTAGACACCTTGTCTGACCCATCAAAAAAAACTCACATTTTTTGTTCCCAGTCAGTAGGATTGGTTATTGCTGGGTTTTGCAATTTGTTTCTTGGCATTTTACAACAAAGCAGAATCACCACTGTTTTCTAAATTTTACTAATGGGTGATTTCCAAAACGAAGATTAATCGGCGGATGGCCTCGATCCGCGGATCGACGAGTGGTGATATGGTTGACCTTGTCATTAACGGTATCGATGTGAATCCAAATGTTTGTGGTTTCGCAGCTCACCACATGTCTATCCTCGGATCTTGGCGATCTGCCGATTTAAGCTTCGTTTTGGAAATCAGTGGTAAATTTTAATTTTCTTCTTTCCTTTTTAGAATATTAGCGATGGTCACATCAAGTGATATTGGTCTGCCTGCTCTCTGCCTGTAGTAGCTACACCTACACCGTTCCACATGCCTCACGATTCGAGATCTACCACGGACTGAGAGAGACCCGGTAAAGTCATCACCATGCTTCCCTTAAGCCATAAGGACCCCTACTACTATCAGAGCTGCTTATCGAGAATCAAGGAAAGGATATACAGCTTTGCAAGGTTAATCTTCTCCGATAAGAACTCCAGAAGTCTATTCTGCTTTCTCTTACTTAACCTCTCGTTTGCGTTCGTCGAACTCGCCTACGGCGTTTGGACGAACAGTTTGGGACTGATATCCGACTCGTTCCACATGTTCTTCGACTGCACCGGTTTGCTAGCGGGGTTAATCGCTGCTGTGATCACGAAATGGAAGGCAAATGACAAGTACTCGTTTGGATATGTTCGAGCGGAAGTGTTAGCAGGGTTCGTGAATGGGTTATTCCTGTTGTTCATAGCATTTTTCATCTGTTCCGAGGCGGTCGAACGTGCGATCGAACCGCCGGAAGTGAAACACGAACGTCTGTTTGTCGTTTCCGTCCTGGGACTCCTGGTGAATCTTGTCGGCATTTTCGTGTTTCAGCAACACCATGGTCACAGCCACGGTGGCGGCGGTGGCGGTGACAGTCACCACCATGATGACGGACATGGGCACAGCCACGGACACAACCATTCCCACGCAAACAACGTCCATCATTCCCACTCCCACGACCCAGGTCACAACAACGTCAAACCAACCGGTGGCTCGCAGATAATGAAAGGCGTCTTCCTCCACATTTTAGCCGACACTCTTGGCAGCGTCGGTGTGATCGTGTCTGCGATACTCATGCACCTCTTCGGTTGGATGATCGCCGACCCGTTGTGCTCAATGTTTATAGCGGTTCTGATAGCGATCAGCGTCCTGAGTCTAATTCGTGATTCTGTTGCCATTCTCATGCAGAGACAACCGCCGGAATTGGACGCGCTCCTTCCGCAGTGTTTCCATCGTGTCAAGCAACTAGAGGGTGTCTATTCCGTTCAGGAGCCACACTTTTGGACTCTCTGCACCGGTGTCTTCTTGGGAGGGGTGAAACTGGAGGTTTCCCCGCAGGCAGATCACAGGTATATTGTGAGCCACACGCAGATGATTTTTGCTGCGGTTGGTGTCAGGCAGGTGTATATTCATTTAGACTTTATACCAACATGACACTTGCTGCATCCTGGGAACCTTAGGTAGGTGAACCACCTGTTATATTTCTTCATCGACACGATTTGGTAGCTTTTCACCTTGGTATCTGCACAAAACCCTGGAGATACCTAGCAGCCACTTTTTCAACAATTTGCATTCTTTCTTTAATCGGTGATGCTAAAAAACCTTGGAATTTTCAACGTCCAACTTGGAAAATGACGACGAAAAATCACTTTTCCATTCGCTGAAGAAAGTAAAGAAAAACACAAATACCCATGGTGTGTTTGCGTAAAAACTCTCCTTGGCAAATGGCGGCGAGATCCAGGTGAGGGTTAAGCTTGCCTCCGAGTTGAGAGGCAGGTACCTACCTAAATCTGGCCATTTAAAACAATGTTGATTTTTCCCGCGTAACTCGGAGGTAAGCTTAACCCTCGACTGGATTTCGGCGCCATGAGTTTTTTTTTTCGTTGTTTGCAGCAAATCTGAATTTCTTTCAAACATCTATGCTTTTATCGCTGTCTCAGCTTGCGTCTTCATACAAACGGGATTGTCCAGAACGGCAGGTTCATTTCTTCATCGTTCCATTCTGGAGTTGAGCAGCCACAAATCTTCAATCGGCTGCCTTCTGCATCATGCCAACCCATATTGATTGGTGCCTACTCCGGGTTGACACTGATGCATCAGAACACTCGCACGCATGAGCATTTTCCAGCATTCAAAAACCTAACCCAACTCAGCACATGCATTTTCCGGCATGTGCTGAGTTGGGTTCGGTCAGGTTAGGTTTTAGTTGGTTGGTCAGGTTAGGCTAAAACCAATACCAATACCAACTCCAAACCTTACCTGACCCAACCCAACTCAGCATATGCTGGCAAATACCTATGGGTACGTTCGCTTTTGTGTGTCAATGACGACCAGGCAAGCCGTTGGTCTTTATCTTTAAAAATAGCCAAGGCAAAGATTTTGCTTGCAATTAATCTTGGTACGTATCTGAAATGCTTGTGCCAAGCTTGGATTATGTTCAGCATCCATTCAATGGTTTGTTTTTGAGCTGCATTTAGTTAGGGAGCATTCCTGGTTCTTTATTTTTGTATTTGCTTGTCGAATTGTTATTTCTATTTGGACCTTTGTTGCGTTGACTTAACATTAACAAGTCACTGGTCAAGTCAAGAGGGTGTGGCTTTCCTTCTTGGCTGAATGGTTGTCCCGAGTTTGGCACCTCCCAGCCGGAGATTTGACATCGTTTTTCCTGTCGAATACGTGTCATTGTCATTTCGCATTTGATGATGTAGGCACCTGTTAGGGATGTGCGGCATCAAGAATTTTGGTCGGCAGGCGGCACCACGCCATCACTGGCAAAGTGCATTTCATTCGGCACCAAAATTCGGCACTTTCTGAACGCAGATGGCAACACTCAGCAACAAATGGAGCAACATTCCTGTTTTATGCCACTTTTAATTTGAGCTTAGAATAATTTATCCTATAGATGGTGCCGCATGCTACTGAATTAAAGTGAGTTGCAGTACGTAGGTATTTCCTGAAACGATTGGTAATTCTTTTTTTTTTTTTTTTGGTTCTCTCATGTTTGCACTTGTCCTCACCCCACCCATTGTTTACTGGGGCTGGTACTAAGTAGTCCTACGGCGTTTGACCTTTAAAAAAGGGATTGTCAGTGGTAGGTAAACGAATGCACAGCATGGCCTTTCGAACAAGGTTTTCTATTTTCATCTGGTGGCTGCAGACAGAAGCTTGGTGGCAGAGCTTCACGAATGATTTGGTAACCCTTGGATGGCTCTCTTCCAAATCTTCGCTTTATTAGCACCCGGAGTTTCTATCTGGGGCTGCAAGGAGGGGTTTTTTTATTTGGCTCGAAAGGGCCGGGTTTTCCCCCTACCTCCAGGGCGACGTTTTATGCGATCGACCAACCCTGGTTCCCAGCTTTGGCTGGTACAAATCAACAAAAAAAAGTTTTCTATTTTCATGGTCTCCGAAATGCGTTTATGCAGGTGCGTGATCTTGTGTCCATGCAGGTCATCTGGGATGACTGCACTCATCAGGTACATGACCTCAGATTCAGCATGCGGGCGAACGTTGTTGGCCTTCACTCTCCCCAACGTTTGCCTCTGAGCTGGGGTTGGTTCCTTGATATGCGCTCTGTCCTGGTTGTTTCCATTGCAATGGGAGTGCCGACAAAGTGGTGCCGCACATCCTGAGTACCTGTGCCACCTACAAGATGTCTCTGGGGCTATTGTGGAATAGTGGATGCATGCACAAGCTTCTCTTGGTTCCTTGTCTTGAAATCCCCCCTGAGATTTTAATGGTTCTGGTTGTCCATCTCTTTCCTACTCATGGTTGTCAAATTAATTTTTTTTAAATTTACCATGCCGAATTTGATACGCCTTGTCCGTTCGTAGAGTTTATCTTATGACACAACAGTTTCGCAACCTCACGGGGAGCTTCTTCAGGTGTAAAATATCGAAGAGATCGATGGGAGATATGAGATGAGGAATGGATGAATTGATGAACTGAAGAATGTGGTGGAGTTAAAACTGGATGGAAAAAGGTTAAAAACAAAGGTGACATGGCACTGGAGAGTGTTGAAGCAGGACTGAATAGCTGAATGCTCAGTGGAATTGACTGGTATCTCTGATTTGACTGTTGATGGAAATAAAAACCAGGTTTTATCAGAATTGGCAAAGCTGATAAGCATAGATTGTATGGAAGTACAGGGTGGACTGAAAATTAAGTTGGATCCATGTTCGATCCTCAATTGTTCATGGTTATCAATTACCTACTCTAGTTATCTTATCTATCATTGCCTACTCTGGTTCCCTACCTATCTATGGCCAACGAGGGTGGTTCAAAAAGTTTTCTCCCTGACATACTTCGGGCAGAACTGGGGTGCTGAATCTGGAACCCTTGTCTGCGTCAACTGTCTGCCTATTATCTCGCCTTGGACAAATCAAAGGGAGCCAAGTGAAAACAAGAGAAATGAAAAATATTGTTGAACGACGAGTTTTGAATGGAAAATCGCAGGGGTAGAAATTAAAGTTTCATACACTTTGCACCCTCTAATTTGTCCACGGCTTTCTACTCTGGTTATCCACCTATCATTTTCTGATCAGAAGTTTTAAAGGCGGAGAGAAACAGGGGACTGCAAATGAAATACCTAATTACCCCATCCAGAGTGGGTTAAGGGTGGCACAGTATTTTTTGTCCTGGACGGCTTGTCTCAACACGATTATCGGTTTGCTCCTATAGGTTAGTTTTTTTAATGTTTTTTTCAAGTTAGCCACATGTTGTCTAGCTAATTTATTTTGAATGTGTTTTGTTTACGAAATAATTAAGGCATTTTAAATGTGATTTAGAGATCATGCTGTTGATGCTGGTTGGTTGATTTATATTGAAAAAATGTGTTGATGATCTGTTGTTTTGATGTTTTTTTTTTCATTTTCACTTTGTTATGTACCTACCTGCTAGGCTAATATTGATCGATTTACTGGTGCATCATTGAAATGGAAAACAATTTATTGATGACGAATTTAGGTATCTAATTAAAATTGGTTTTGAAATTCGGTAATGTGTTTAGATTCACTGTTTTTTTTTTTTAATTTTTGTGGCACAAAATGGTTCATATTCTTTGGGAATTTTGTGGCGTTTAAGGTATGGATTCCGTGCAAATCCTGTGGCACAAATTGTGTAAATTCTTGGCAATCTTGATGTGCAAAAATGGTTCAGAAGCTCTGCAAATCTTGAGATATAAACTGTGCAGATTCCTTTAAACTTTTCTGGCAAAAATTGTGCAGATTCCATAGAAATATTATGGAAAAAAATGTGCGGATTCCTTACCAATCTTGAGACATTAACTGTGCGGATTCCTTTAAAATTTTGTGGCAAAATTGTGCGGATTACTTGCAAATCTCGAGACACTAACGGTGTGGATTCCTTATAAATGGCAAAAATTGTGTGGATTCCTTGCCAATCTTTTGGCACAAACTGTGCCGACTCCAAAACTTCGAGATCCGGATGCTAAACTACCGATGGTTTATTTATTTTATTTTTTTTTTAATTTTACTTTCCCAAAGAGAAATTTCCACTTTGAACGATAATGTGGGCATACTGAGAGATGGGTTAAAACATTTTAAAACATATTAAAACATATTAAAACATATTAAAACATATTAAAACACTTTAAAACATATTAAAACATATTAAGGTGTTGCTTAGGGGCACCCCCTGAATGTTTCTCTATGAACCAGGGAGAGGATGGGGATATTTTGAGGGTTGTTACAAGAGGGGAGGACAGCACAGCCCATCCTGAATGGCAAGGGAATGGTAGCAGATCAAAGAAAAAAAAAACAGTTGTTTCAATTTCCTGTTTTTATTATTTATTTTTAAACACACTTCCTTCGTCAACTTGCCATTTATTGTACTGTCATGTGATTTTATTATTTTAAAATTTCCTTCATTATTATTTTTTTACAATGTTACGCCCATTCGATTTTTATCCTATTTACAAAACACAAGCATTACGAGTATTCTTTATTACTCAGTGTAGAAAATAAAGTTAGAAGAGCATATTTACGCTGAGCGTAAAGAGAGGAAAATGGAGAGATATAAACATGAGATTAAACTTGCAAACCCGAACAAACAAAACATCCGATGCCAACAAATATCACTCCGTAATCTCTCAAAAACCATACTACCCATCGAAACTGTCGTTTCTGTGTGACAATTGCGGCCAGTTGAATTTGACAAAAGCAGAAGTTTCTTTTCCTCAAAAATCGTGACCCAGAAGAAGTAGATGATGCCATGGATTGTTCAGAAAATCCGCACTTACAGGGTAGCCTAAAAGATTTTGGTCTTAGGGAAAATGAAAATTTGCTATTTTTATCATGTTTTGTGGTCTGAAACTCATTCTGGCTCCAACCATGGAGGTCACGATGTAAATCGGAAGTTGTAGTCCCGAATAAAGTGATACGTCCTTAGTTGAGAAACTAGAGAAAGCTTAAAATTGCAAAAGATGGTAAAATAGAAAATTTAAATTTTTGCTAGAGTCAAAAGACATTTGGGCTTGCTGGCCCAAAGATGGGTTTTGTTGATTTGTAAGCCAGCACTGATCGGTTGCATCCATGCCAAGCAGGGGGAAACCCGATGAAAGCAGACCGAATAAGGAACCCCACCTTTGGCAACCCCTGCAGCTGCATCAAAAAAGGTGTTCAATATGCCTAATCAGGGTATTTTTTGTTGTTCACTTATCCCGTCAGCCTATTTAGAACAGTTTTTGAAGGTCCACCATGGGGAGTTCAACACCGGATTAAGACTTATCCGAAATTGCTGAGTAAATTTTTGCCATTGAAGACTTAGCAACTTCGGATTAGCCTTAATCCAGAGTTGAACTCTCCACGGATTTGGTGGTCCTTCAAAAACTGCTCAAAATAGGCTGATGCGCGACTGACCAAAAATAACTTGGTGCACACATTTTGTGGACAGTTTTTTGCAGCCTGCTGCATCCATCCAACATCCACGGGGAACAGGGGTGGACAAAGTTCATGAGCATTGCTCACTGGACAATTTCCGTCAGCCCTGCACAAGATTGGCCAGTGGTGGAAGAAAAATAACACAAGGTCATTGCACAGGAAAGAGCATAGTTGACCACTGAAGCAAAATGGTGCTCGGACAAAATACATAACAATGTTTGTTTGCTGGCCAATTTTTCAGTAACAGTTCTAAAGACTTGTTTACTTGAACATGTGGGTGAGGCCAATTTAAGTTCACTGGCATGATTTGCAGATTCTTTTCGTTATTTCTGAAATTAAGCTACTTGACCTGCCTGCACTCACTGCCCATTGCTTATTGTCAACTCATTGCGTCTTTTTTGTCGACCCACTGCTTACTGTCTGCCTGTTAAAACAAATCACTTCCACAAACTTGGACAACTCCGTACAGAATAGGTCTTCAGAACCGTAATACATTTTCCACCCTGTGGGACAATTATTTGTCGCTTCCACCCTTTGGGGACAATTCTTTGCCGTTTCCACCCTTTGGGGAAAATTATTTGTCATTTCCACCCTGTGGGGACAATCATTCGTCATTTTCACCCTGGGGGACAATTTATTGTGTGTTATTTCCACCCTGTGGGACAACTTATTGTTCGTCATTTCCACCCTTTGGGGACAATTCTTTATCGTTTTCACCCTGTGGGGACAATTATTTGTTATTTCCACCCTGTGGGGACAAATTATTGGTCATTTCCACCCAATGGGGACAATTATTTGTCATTTCCACCCAATGGGGACAATTATTTGTCATTTCCATCCTGTGGGAACAATTATTTGTCATTTCCACTCAATGGGGACAATTATTTGTCATTTCCACCCAATGGGGACAATTATTTGTCATTTCCACCCTGTGGGAACAATTATTTGTCATTTCCACTCAATGGGGACAATTATTTGTCATTTCCACCCTGTGGGGACAATTATTTGTCATTTCCACTCAATGGGGACAATTATTTGTCATTTCCACCCTGTGAGGACAATTATTTGTCATTTCCACCCTGTGGGGACAAATTATTTGTTATTTCCACCCTGTGGGGACAAATTATTGGTCATTTCCACCCAATGGGGACA
>JASGXE010019591.1:0-12770 GCA_030068105.1 Sinentomon sp. SZTP_YWyxl
TTGGGGGTGACAAAATCCTGGGATGAAAACTGTGAATGGGAAATTTGCTGGCTTCTTTGAAAATTTGCTGGGAACTGTTGGGACCTGTTGCTTTTTTTTGCTGAAAAATCTGAACCTGCTGAACCTGCTGAACCTGCTGAACCTGCTGAACCTGCTGAACCTGCTGAACCTGCTGAACCTGCTGAACTGCTAGCTAATGGCCGATGACTAAAATGCTGAACCTGCTGAACCTGATGACACTGCTGAACTGCTGGCTAATGGACGATTACTAAAACGCTGAACCTGCTGAACTCCTGCGAGACACCATGAAAACACGTGCGGTCGGCCGCGGACCTGCACAAACACCTGCTTTCGGCTACTGTCCGGCATAAAATCATGCGGTACGCCGAAAAATCACCTGCGGTCGGCTCCGGCCGGGCAAAAATGATTTTCACCCGAAAAATCACCTGCGGAGCCGACCGCAGGTGATTTTTCCGTACCGCATGATTTTATGCCGGACAGTAGCCGAGAGCAGGTGTTTGTGCAGGTCTGCGGCCGACCGCACGTGTTTTCATGGTGTCCCGCAGGAGTTCAGCAGGTTCAGCATTTTAGTCATCGGCCATTAGCCAGCAGTTCAACAGGTTTATCAGGTTCAGCGTTTTAGTCACACCCAAAAAGTTTTTCAATTGCAGTAAGATGGGGAATGAGAAGTGCCTCCCATGGCAGGAAAGACTGACACCTAAATTTTCCTGTCATCGTTTCAAGACACAGATTCGGTACGCTACATTTCCTGATGCCTGCATTTTTCGACTGACAACCCTCTTCTCCGCATACAAATCTGCATTGGGCTTTTGCTGAGATACGAATCGAGGTACTTATTCCAGCTGAGGTTACTCAAATTTCATGAGACATCCAGCAAATCGCAATGTTCGCCACTGTTCTCTGTCTCGCTGTTAGGTGTCATTGGCCTGTGCTCTGTTTCAGCAAATTCTTTGATTTTCGACTAGATCTTTCGACTGGACTGAAATTGCCAAAACCAAATCTTTTGCAAACTACATGATCTGCCAAAAGTCTCTCAACTGAATGTCCGTCCTGACCCTCCTACATACAACATAAAAAAGTGACTCCCCAAATTTGAGGGAAAGCGCTAATCATAGTTAACCTGTGATTAGCTACCTATAATCAATGATTAGCTATATAACAAGAGGTTAAAACGGCCAATTAACGCAAAGTCCCTTCTTAGAGTTTAAGCACTGATTAAGAAACTAACCAATGGTTAGCAACAGAGTTTAAACCAAGGTTAACCATCGTTGAATAAACTGGGCATGAACCACTGTCATTGGAAGTTTAATTTGCGGTCCTAATTTCTCAAAACTTTTTCGTTTCTCCCCACACAAAAATCTTTTTGACAACCTTGTGAATTTTTTTGGCAGCAGAATTGTCAGCGGGAATATCGGAGTCATCATTTTTCCAATGCTCTTCAATTTTTTGATAAAAAAAATCAGCCATTATCTTTTGGTTAGAAAAATTGGTCTCATTTCGCAAACGATAGATTTTTGGCGAAGTTAAAATCCCGAGATTTTATTGTAGGTACTCCTTCAGCATCCAAAAATTGATCCAAGGGCATTCGGCAGTCTCTTGAATGCCTAAATTATTGCCCAGAATACATCTCGAGTATTTGATATTTTTCAAACTTTAAAAAATTTCGTGCACGGGAAAATGGCATCCATTTTGCTGATTTCCAAGATTTATTTTGTTCAATGCGATAGTCGCATGTTTCGCTGGCCTTTAATTTTTTCGGGATTGGAAATCGTGCAGCTGTTTCGCAATTGCCTGAAAGTTTTAGAACCTCTTAAAGCACATGCATGAGATCAATTGTTGACGTATTCCGACTTCATCTGGCCAAAATTCCAGGGTGGCGAAAAATTCTGATTTTTGACTGGCTAAAAATGTACCTACAGCTTGCGAAAAAAAGCTGAGTTTTCTCTCCAAAAAGTTGAAGCGCATGAGGAAAATGATAACCTCGATATTCATGCAGATAATTTTTCTTATCTCCACAGTTAAAAAAAGTCTTCAAATATAATCTTTTTTGTGGTACCAAATGAAAAAGTGTACATATAATAGCGTTTTTTTAAATGTTGTTTGCCAGCGAAGTCACGGTCGTGAATGATTTGTGACATGATGCTGCATGATTTCAGCAAAGGTGCATTCCAAACGTAATCACTAAATCTTTGAAACACAACAAAATGGTGAAAGGAGTGAGATGATAAAAATGAGAAGTGCTTTAAGTTGAAAGACGAATTGGATAAAACTCAAAAGAGAAAGAATGAACACAAATGAAAGGACACGTTCGTGATGAAACACAGTTCGTATATAACCTGATTCCACTTAAGTGCACTCACTGGGCGTTTCCGCAGTGTTCAGAAGTCCCTTCTTAAAAGGGGTGCACTTGGTACTCGCAAGGACAAAGAAACAAAGCCAACTTAACTTTACCCTGTCTTGTATGTTGACCTCCAATTTTCTGCAGTGCAGGCTGACCCTTGGCTGATTTCAGGCCGAGTTTCCCAAGATGTCTGTTTTTTCTATTGTCTGTTGTCCTGCTTCCACTTCTTTTGAAGCAGTATTGTACCAATAAATAAATAAATAAAATAAATAAAATGTAAGCGGGGTTGGTAACAAGAATACGGACAGTGCAAAGTTTCCAAATATACAACTGAAAAGAGAAAAGGGATTGGGAAAGCCCTTGCGAAATATTGTTGTGCGAAATTGATTGGACAGTTGTCCCAAGAATTTTGCTGGTCAAATTGTTTACAATTCATTTGATTTTTATCCAGCATACCCAAACTCAAACAATCAGTTGGTTATACCGTCAGGTTTTGTTGAAAAACATGGGGAATTCGGGAAAGGAATTCGGTGATGACCAAAGGCTGGACAAAACAACGAGTCCAGTTCCTGTGAATTATACCAAACAGGAATTCGGTGTCCGAATTCGGCTGAAGAGTAGCCATGGAGTAGCTATAAAAATCAGTCCAAAGAAAGAAGACGCGGCGCGAAAAACAAGGTAACGGACTGGGCGGAGTGCGGGTTGACGCAGGGCTAATTAAACAAGAACGATCAATTTAATATTCCGTCTTTTGGAGGCGACTTTTATTCATATTGGTTCAAAAAAGCGTAGTCGGATGCTGCACTTCTCAAGCGGTATCAGTATCGAGTGCCTACAGCTTTGGGCTATTATTAATCTTTACTTTGAACTGGGGTTGTGGTTCGATTCCCGGGGCACGGCAAATTTTTTGATTTCTTCGATTCTGCATTTGATCTCCCATCGCCTTGAGATTTATTCGATTTTTTTTTCGATTTTTTTTTTTTTCTGAAAGTTGGAGGTGTGTGCTCGCACTCCTTCCTGAGTGTGGGCCTGTTTTCGGAAAATCGCTGATTGAGGTGTGATAGAAGGCGTTTTTACAGGAAAAAAAGCGGCTTCAAAATGGAGGCCATTTCTCAAGGTCGTTTTCATTTATGTTCGGAGGAGTGCGCACGGAATGTCTTGCAGTGTTCAATTTTTTGCGCTGATGGGCGAACGGCAGTCCCCAGTCCCAGGCTCGGATGAATTTGCGATGGACATGCGGGCCAAGAGGAAACCGAATCCATTTGGGGCACTTTCTGATCCATACACGTGTGTTTTTTACATCAGTATGCACTCTCAGTGGCGTAGGGAGGGGGAGAGCGGGGGCGGCCGCCCCCTTCCCCAAAAATAATAATTTTTTTTTTCAAAAAAATTGATTTTCAAAAAACATTTTTTTTAAAACTGTTCTTTTTTTTTTCAAAAAAATTTTTGCTGGAATTTGAAATTTTTTTCAAATTTTATATTTTTTACAAACAAACACAAACTATTCAAAACAAACAAACAAACAAACAAACAAACAAACAAAAACAACCAAATATTGCATCAATGTACAGTAGCGGCGGAATTAATGTGCTCATACATGTGCACTTTCTCACATCCCGAAACAATTTTCGTTTTTGCTCTTATGCAAGCGGCAGAAATTAAAGCGATATCGGATTCACCCTTGAGTCTAAGCATGACGTACACTCGGTCTTTATTGACTTTAGAAAAGCATTTGACCTTATACCACACGAGCTCCTTGTTAAGAAATTGACATTGCTTGGGTTTCCGCATAATTTCACGAAGCTAATTAGCTCCTATCTCTGCTCCAGATCGTCGGAAATCAAACTTGATGGCAGGCCAACAAGTGCATTTTTCGATAACCCAAAGGGGGTACCGCAGGGCAGTATTCTTGGGCCACTTTTGTTCCTAATCTACATTAATGATATTGTTGAGGTGTGTGGAAGTTCCATTCGACTCTTCGCAGATGACTTAGTTGTGTACCGCGAGATCAGAACTGAGGCCGATAAGGTTTTATTACAGCAGGACCTCAACTCCATCCAGCTGTGGTGCTCACATTGGAAAATGTTCATAAATGTTGATAAATGTGCTTTTATTTGTTTTAGTCGCTCGAGGGCAAAACGCACCAGCACTGTGTCGTACTCCATAGATGACTTGAAAATTGTACAGCACACTACTTTTAAATATCTTGGCGTCATTATCAGCGATGACCTCTTGTGGGCACATCACATAAATTATGTAATTGTGAAGGTCCAGGGTGTTCTCGGCATGCTGCAGCGAAATCTCCATCTAGCATCCTCTGGCGCCAAACTAAAGGCTTACCGATCGTTTGTGCTGCCGATCCTCGAATATGCAAGTGCAGTGTGGGACGTGTTGTCCCGTATTTTCCCGTTCGTTTTTTCCCGTGACATATTTTCCCGCCACGTTTTTTCCCGTGACATATTTTCCCAATTTCTTTTTTTCCCGTTTCATATTTTCCCGTTTCTTTTTTTCCCGTAACGTTTTTTCCCAGTAACTTTTTTTCCCGTAACGTTTTTTTTTTTTCCCAAGTTTAATTTTTTAAATTTTTTCCCGTAACATTTTTTCCCTGTGATTTTTTCTCATTCACTTTTGCGATAGAAAAAGTCTGTGTAGTTGGTAAACCACAATGCGGAATGTGCTCTCATATAGCAATCATTCAGGTAGATGCGGCAAAATATTGAGTTGCAAACTGATTGTGTTTTGTTGAAGTCCATGCCTTTAAACGGTGTCAATGAGTTTTAGGTCTCTGCCACTGGTCCATGGTGAGTTTGAAATTGCAGAAACCTAAAAACAATCCATCATACTACATACTAAATAACCGTGAAGTCAGTTGTGAACATAAATGCAAACATCCACTGGCGTCACGCTTGGTGTGGACATCTGAGTATGTCCAAGATGGTTGCGATAATTGCAGACAAAGGTTTTTCCAGATGGCGTTCGTGTTAAGAAATCTGGCCGTTTTTAAAAGAAATCTGCCAAGTGCCCTCTGGAAATAATGCTAATGGTGCTGCTGTTAACATACTATTAACATACATTCAAACGATTGGTGATTGTTTTGTATTGAACTTTGTGGAAATTGAAGATCCCGTTTGTTGACCGAGGTTCGATTCTGACCCTTTTGTGACGCTTTTCAGCAATCTGGCGAATAAATAGTAATAAAATTCAAGTTTCGGAGGCAATATTTAAATGAATAAACCCCATGTATGAAAAGATATTCCGTCACTGCTATGAAGTAATTAGATTCCGTCACTGCTACGCACAAGGGGCAACTTCGTGGTTCGTCCAGTATTGATATTGTTAATATTGAGGATGGGGGGTCTTCAAAGAGAAATTTGAGAAATGGGAGAAACCTCCTTGGAGTTTTCGGGGAAACTGCTTCTTTGGGAAACTTCAAACACTCCACTGGACATTTCTGTCTTTTGATCACGTCAAAGCCAATGAGAATTGATAACCCATTATTCAAGCTAACTTGCACCAATTTCAATTACCTACTTTTGGCGCTTGTGCCTATGGTATAACTTCTTGTCCGGATGTCTGTGGCAATATCTCAATGCCCTTGGATCTAGGGCGATTCACTTGAGACGATACCTCAGGACCAAAGAATTTGAGCTCCTTTTCACAAGTGTTATAGGTGTGTCGCACACGTAGAAACTCGTCCTGTTATTCAGGACAACCAACGCGATGCCCCTCTTCTGGAATGAAATTGCACTTCAGAATCAGCACAATGGTTAACTGTCGCGACTCGGACTCGAACTTTCGAATAAGTGGCAACTTTCTGCCGAAGTACTCCGTTATTCTGTTAGCCCTAAGTTACAGTATCCCTCGAGGAGAGCTTATGAGACCCTTAAAAGGTTAATGTCTCAGCAACCAAAGGCGATGGCTAACCAGCTTTACACAAAATCAGACCCGGTGCACATGCTAAATGTGCACATGCTCAGGAAAGACAACAACCATGTACGTATATTATGACAACTGCCATTCATGCAATGTCAGTTATATTGCTCACGAGGACCAGCGAAATGCATCTTCAAAATCATGTACCCACACACAGGTGACTGCAGGTGCATCACAGGTGCATGCTTGCATGCAGGCAAGTGATGATTTTCAAGTTTGGGATGAACCTATTCGGAACACGAATATATCGATTGTTGAAAATTGTGAGAGGCACAATTGACCGACTAAATCATGGCACATGTTTGCGGTGTTGATTGTACTGAACCATCTCATGATTTTGCTGCAACATGTCCTTATAAACACAATAAAGGTATGCCAACTCCACGGAGGTTTCACAGAGATGCGATGGGAAAAATGTAACGGGAAATAAAGTTACTGCGAAAATAAGTTGCGGGAAATAAAGATACGGGAAAATATGACACGGGAAAAAACGATACTCTGGGAAAATATGAAACGGGAAAAAAAAAACTGGGAAAATATGTCACGGGAAAAAACGTGGCGGGAAAATATGTCACGGGAAAAAACGAACGGGAAAATACGGGGCATAACCGTGTGGGATCCCTTCTTGATTAGTCATGCACTGGCCCTTGAAAGGGTTCAGAGGCGAGCTGCGCGATTCATTAGTGGAAACTATACCAGAACAGCTAGCGTTTCTCAAATTCTAGTTGACCTGGGCATTGAGTCTCTCGGGGCGAGGAGGGGGCAAAAGCGACTAAGTTTTCTTTACAAAATTCTTTCCAAGAAGCTTAAGATTCAGTTGCCTTCAATGTTCACGGTGCGTTCCGAGCAGAGACGAACAGACAATGGCTGCCATATACACGTAAGAGTTCCTATTATTAAGTTCACTCCACTCTTTCAGTCCTTTTACCCCAGAACAATCAGAGATTGGACTGGGCTGCCAACCACGAATAAATTGATTCAGAAAAGCACACGGCTGTTGCTGATCAATCAATCCTAATAGTTTTGCCCCGAGCAATCATTTCGTTGTTTCATTTTTTCACTTGCCTCAGTCGAATGATAAGATGATTGTCTCTAAGAGCCATTGACACTTTTTACGTGTGTTTTTTTTTTTAATCACCTTTTATGTTCCTTGACAACCTTTGACATGTACTGTTACGTGCTTATACATTTGCCAAATCTTTTTGCAGATGTCTGAATAATAATAATAATAATAATAATAATAATAATAATGATAATAAAGCGCCAGATTGCAACAAGATTGCACCAGATTGGAAAGCCTTACAGGTGGCAGAATTTGAACTCGCATGTTAAAGAGGATCTTTAATTTCTGAAGCATGGATTTTTACAAAAATACGAGCAGTTCCAATTTCTGCATGTGTGCGTATGCAGTTTGCACGCATGCAGAAGTCGTGCATACTGCGTCACGCGTGCAAACTGCATGCGTGCGCGTATGCAGTTTGCACGCACGCAAGGGCAGAGCTCCTGGCAGGGCTCTGGGGCCCCTTGGACCCCCGCTGGGGGCCAACTGCCCCCAGACCCCCCACATCTGGGGGGCTGCCGCCCCCAGACCCGCCGCGAACTCCGATGCCCGCTTCGCGGTCAAAATTAACCTACTGTTTCTTTGTCCCACCCCCTTTCCAAATTCCCGCCTACGCCACTGTGCACCCTGATCAGGTGGCCGCACCTGAGGCTGGTCTTGAGTCCCATTGAAAGGATATTCCGGACCAGTCGCCCCTGGTTTGAAGGAGGCCATGGCCTCTTGGGTCCTTTCATTTTCAATCAACGGTCACGTTTTTTTTTTTTTGCATTAGCCTGCGCCAGAACCAGGGGGCTAACCACGGGCCAAAATGGTTTGATTTTTTGCGACGGTGAACAGTGGAAACGGTGAACACAGGTCACCCCGGCTGGTCGATGTAGAAAAGTGGCAAAAAGGACCAGGTCAGCCTCCAAAACGAACTGTATCTGCGCATGTCAGCATTGCAAAATGCCAAAACTGGGGAAGCCCTCGCGGAATGTTTGCAGCAAAGAAAACTGTATGGACTGCTTGACGTATTTAAATCACATTTCCAGCTTTCAAAAACATGCGCACCTTCGCCAAGATCCATAGGAACATTTTCCTGCAGCAGTATTCGAGAAAAATCGTATCAAGTGGACGGGGATTGAAACCGGATCCTCTTGATTGTCGTGGACCAGCGCGCTGCCACTGAGCTGCCCTTGCATTATACAAACTACGCTTCAATTTCCTGATGTGTTTCTGGGCATAAGAGATCGCTTGTCTGAGAACACGCAGCCAAATTTCGCTTGCTGTTTTCTCGCACTACAGGAACTTGTTGGAAGCTTTTTGAGGGTACAAGCTGTGATGGGAGCACGATAAAATTTTGCAACAGTGTCCATTGAACAGTGTCCATGCATTGAAGAAAACTTTGTTATTTTAAAACCAGCAACTTTGGTGCACAATCAAAAAATCAGGAGGTGTGAAAAAGTTATTTCAGCGCATTGGAAGGGTGGCGAACAAGTTGCACATCCCTGCTTGAATTCTGGCGCCGCGTCTTCTTTCGTTGGTGACAAAGTTCTGTGAAAGTGTCGTTGAGAAAATGCACCATTTGTGAATGTAGGCCTTTCTGCTATTGCTGTTACAGGGTAAAACTTAGAGGGAAATGACAATACATGTTTTGCCAACGAGCGAATAAAGTCTCCACAGGAACACACTGTCCATCAAGAAATTAATGAATCACTGAGACTTCAGAACCGTCATTTACCCCTGATAGAAGTTGGCTATTCTTCAGGGTTGTTTAGAAAGGTGCGATGTTGTAGCACTTAAGGCGCAATGCATGCCCACAAAACTGGCAGCAAAATGGGGGTCGTAAAGTCCTGCCCCAAACCAATTAATGCCAATTGTCAAGTCCAGTTTATGGAATTAGAAAGAGGAAAGCTTATTCCTGCCAAAACTGAAAAAAAAAACACAATGAACTCAAGGCAGCACTGGACGACTGCTTTTCGTGTGGCAAAAAATGTGCGAAAAACACGCACATTTGAAAAATTCCCTCCTCCCCAAAAGCCATATCACGCCACAACAAAAAAATGTTAAATCAAGGCTTGTGACGTCATCGGCGGCAGAGGAAACAGGAGGCGGCCAGTTCAGACAGTTGACGGAGAAATGCTCGTGTCAAATTTGGGAAATTTCGAATTGAGCAAGGTCCAAGGTTTATGCTGTACCCAGGCTTGAGTGTGGAAAATTTTTATTTCTGTTCCCATGATTTTCTTTGCTTAAAAAACATTGTTGTTCAACCATTGTTGCTAATTATCCCAAAACACTTTTCTGTCGTCAATTCGCCTTAAATCGAAAAAGAGAGCATTACAAAAGCGAGTTCTCATACTTGCTGGATATTTCATCGTGTTTCGCATGTGTGGATTGGTTTCGCTGAAGCCTGATAACATTGCTTGATTCTACAGGAATTTACAGCAGTGTCGGAATATAAGCAGTTTCGTCTGAGAGGTTGTTGGAGGGTTGCTGTTGCCGTCTGCAGGAGTGCATTTCAATTTATCGTTTTGTAAAAATGCCAAGAAGTTGTGCAGTTGCCGAGTGCAAGAACTGCAGTGAAAGAAACTGTGACTAACCCGAAGAAATCTTATCCTGCCATAATTTTCCAAAAGATCCCATTTGCGGAAAGACCGGATTTCTAAATGCAAACGGCGGGACACTTTCAACACCGAAAATGCGCGAATTTGTTCTGAGCATTCAGCACTGATGTGACTTCGAAAGAGATGTCGTGAATGAGTTGCAAAACCAACCCCTTCTGAAGAAATTGAAACCAGGAGCAGTGCCAAATCATAAAATTCCAAGATTTGTTCTTCAAACGCGAAAAACTGAACAGTGCGGTGCGAAGTTTGACCAAAGATATTCCGTGCGACTCTTCTGTTCCTAGCGGTCTATCGGAGCAGAGCCTGGAGTTGTTAGGCGATGATAATCTCCTTCAGTTTGCAAGGAGTCAGCGAATCAAGCTGGATGCAATTTTGTCTGACCTCGAGCAACAGAAGTTGGAGAGACGGGTGTTGATAAAAAAGCTTGAAGATGAGACCGAGAAAAATTCAAAGCTATAACGAGACTTAGGTATCTATCACCCAGGAAGCAGGAAAGACGCAAATTGATATCTTAAGGCAAGAGTTGAACGAAATGAGAGCGCAACACATCATTTGCAACGTTAGCAACCCCAAGATTTGCGTCGAGAACAAGATCAGTCAGGAATCGGATAAGTTCCAATCTGCCTTGGGAAAAATTTATTCGGCAAGTCAAATCAGATGTCTACAAAGAGGTCAAGCACGAACAAAATCGTGGGACCTACAGCACATGTGGGCCTATTCCATTCACCTCTCACAGGATTGCCAAACACAGGTGCTGGTGCCTGCCATTCAGTCAATGACCAACCACCCCCTGAAATTGAAGAATCATTAGAAGCATCATATTCTATTAGATTCGAGGGCACAAGATATCTGGCAGGGTGCATCGCATTCAAAGTTCGAAGTCTCGACAGCACATTGGCAACCCGTGTGCTGAAGTCCGCAACCTCTGAATCTATCACTCCTGGGTGGCTTGAAGCCATATCTAAAGGGGGACTGTTGGAGGAAAGTTTTCAGCAAATCCATGGGCGCACCGGTATCGGCAAACAGCCAGGAGTCATACCCCAGTAGGAAAATCGTTGCCAAGGACGTTCCACTTTTGGTGCCAGGAACGTTCCAAAGCGATGGTGCCATTCCCGTTTTGTGGTCGGTGCCAGAACCGTTCTGGCACCATTCCCCAGAACGTTCCTGGAACGATCCAATGGCATCAGTTTTTTTACGACATCGGTGCCACAACGGTTCCGGAACGTGAAAAGGACGTTCCCAGAACGTTCCATGATCGGATTTGGAACCATTTTGGAATCCATAATTTCTGACTTTCTTTTTTCAGAATACTGCTTTTATTCTTTCTTGCTCACCAAATTCAGCATTTGTTGCATTGCTTCCTTTATAGAGGAACAAGGCAACATAATGGCATCTCCCACATTTCGGGTTTGCTGCCATTTTTTGCAACAGCGTGTTCATTTGAAGTCGAAGAATGAATTTCATATTTTTTCAATTGCCAAGAGTTACGATATTAGAAGGAATTGAGTTTCTATTTTCCGAAGCTCGATAGCCATACGAATGCAACTAAAAATCTTAAAATGGCGTACAGTCTGATAAGACCGGTATTTGCTTCTGCTTAACATGTTTTATTTATTGTCGAATTTTTTTCTCCGAAAGTGTAAACTGCAATTCCGACAACTAGTTCCTCACTTGTGCTGCCATCTGTTGTAAACATATTAAGCACCTCCTGTCCATGAATAAATTGTGAGTTTCTCCCGACTTTTCCGCAATTTCCATCATTGAGGCCAAAGGCTTTGTCAAAAATGTTGTCACGCGCTTGTCACGTTTTCAAAAAACATTGATATCGTGCGAACTTTCACCACAATTATTAATGAATTTTGTCCTGACAAAATTCATGTTTTGCGGATGACTTGAACATCGTGGTTTGTTATATTTTACCATGACATTGTCATGCTTTTTGAAAAAAATATCATGCTTTTGCCAACACGAATCGTCATCATATTCACGGAAAATCAAAATCAGAACTTTTTCACAAGGGGTAGGTTACAAACACAACAAGCCCCCAATTAACTTTCCATGGAAAGCAAGGTTACCTATGTCGTTTTCAATCCCATAGTTGCTCATTCTCGAGCGGGCACAAGGTGAACATTTTAATATTTTTGTCATCGGAAGATTCGAACCGAATCCACACATGTCTCTGATATCCTAGCAGAATGACATTGAGGTAAGGCCTCTCTGCGACTGCCGACAAAATCGGTCATGAACTTGCCGCAGTGCGGCAAGTTCATGACCTACATGCAGCGTGCCGTCACAAGCAGAAATTGATCAAGCCAGAATGATGCTAAATCGCGAGGTAAAATTCACCAATCAAGCCTCAATGATTCAAGATTATACTCGTAATCTCGTAAGAAATTGAGCTTGAGTCCAATTTAGTTCCTGAGTTTATTTCAATTTCAAACAACATGTCCGAAACTGGCAAGATGAATGGTGAATACAATAAAATTATTCATTAGCGGTGTTCATAGTTGTTCCGGGAACGTTCCATAACCGTGCTTGCAGGCTTTCGTTCCATTTTGCTCCTCGGGAATGTCTTCGGAACGATTCAAAATCTTCATGAACCACCGAAAATATCGCGCACATGTTTTAGCCAAAAGCCACCATGTTGGCACCATTGAAACGTTTCTGGACATAAATGGGACCATAACCGAATGGGTTCCGTGCCAGATTGGTGCTTGAGAACGTCCTGAGAACGTCCAATATGAATTTAAATAATGAAAATCCCGCGCACCAATAATGATTACCCAAAGCTAATCATTTTCGTCCCCGCGCG
>JASGXE010019594.1:0-10452 GCA_030068105.1 Sinentomon sp. SZTP_YWyxl
CAGGCGGCCTGTGACCGAAGGTGGCGCGAGGCCCAAACATCAGCATTGATTTTCCCAGATTTACCTTTTGTATTACTGTTGAAACGAGACCCCAATTCATGTTTCTTGCAGTTGTTTGCAGCCAGCAAAATTGTTAGCACTCGTATGGTATTCGGCAGCCACAGTCAAGCCGAATATACGAGTATTTCAGTTGGATATCGAATTCTGGCACATGCGACCGCTTGCAGGTTGTTGATCCGTGTTGGTCAAAACTTAAAAAATCACAAATTTCATTTGTCTGTTTTTCGGCCAATATTTTCAGCGATTTATTTTATGGCGTATGTTTTCCATGAAGTGTGCAGACCAGGCTCCACACAGGTTGTGATCGTCCTTGCTGCCCAGGCATGGCCGGGGCCGTTGTTGAACTTAAGGAAAAAGTTCTGGCGCCTTTTTGACAGAGCTCTCTCTTAAAGCGTGAAGGGTGTTCTCTGGAAGGGCTTCTTTTTTGTTTTTCCATTTGCGAAATGGAGAAAAATAAATGAGTTCTCATTTGGGAGCCTTCCGGTGGAGAAAGACGTTTTGCAAAATTCGCCCCAAGTGCATAGCGGAGCAGGTTAGATATACTGGGGAACCTTGCCAGATCACTGCCAGCAGTGTCAGCAGTTTGCAGGAGGATGTTGGTCCCTCAATGACGGTCAAAAATATGGTAGGCCACATGGCCAGGTCGTGAGAAATGCATTGTTAATTTTTTCAACTATAATACCTCGCCACAGATTATTCTAGTCAGCTCAAAAAAAGTCCCATGCTGACCTCGGACGATGGCATTTGTTGTTAAGTGCGCTTTCAGTGCCCCTATTCGTGGAGCAGCTGAAGTCGGACCGGCCAACGAGCAGCACAGCCGGACTGTTAAATAGGATGGAAGCAACAAATGTTAACAATGTAATCATCCGTATGACGAAAAGCATGCGAGCAATTGACATGCAAGCCGATCAGTTAACGGTGTCGAAATACATCGAAGAAATTGCAAAAATTCGCGTCCGCAAAAAAATTCGGCGCATTCAGAAAACTTGCATCTCCAGCACCCGCGCCACTCCGAGATCCAACAGTTTTCTCGTAGTTCACTGAATCAAAAATTTGTTATCGATCACGCCGATTCGATTATTGCTATCATCATTGTTAGTGCACTGGAACATGAGTGAAGGAAATTTCAGATTTTGCTTCCATTCACTCTCATAATTCTGCGCGTTTATTCTCATCGTACTCGTTGTATTTATTCTCATTCATTTCCAAACTGGCAACCAATAATGGAACTATTTCTCAGGAAACAAACTTCCCGACGCGGTTGTGGTTTCTTTTCGCTATTTCTCAATTAAATCCAACAAAACCTGACCTAATCCCAAACCCTCCCTGCCTATACAGTTGTTGTCAACCTACTTGTTAGCGTCCGCAAGATCGGTAAAACTTTCCCGAAGTTCGCGTATCCACATCTAGCTGCTAAGCGGGCACCCTTTTGGCATTTCAACAGAGCCTACTCTCCGGGTGATGGCTCCATTTATGGCCGGTGCGATTTGCTGATGCCCAATTAAGCGGACCAACCTCCGGCTTCTTCGATTGAATTTTTCTTTGAGTGGGATAAAAAGCAATGAGTTTGCATTTTCTCTGCGCAGATGCTCACGTCACATGGACGCGCAATAACACAAGAGCATTTCGCTCAATCGCGCAAGAGACCCCAGCCGGACTTTCAAGAGCGGAACAGCATTTAAAAGCGGCCCATCGTGTCCAGGGACTTATCAAAATTGCGCAATCTTCGTGCATGCAAGTATTCCAGTCGGCCATAAAGAGATGAAAAAGTTGCACTTGAACCGTTTCGGTGAGCATTGCTTCGCTGTTTCACTGTTGCTCGGGGTCATTAATGCGATGTCCGTGACATGCCACTTCATGATGGTTCAAGCGCAAAGAAAACCCGGAATTGCATCCAGATTTTTAATGTTTAAAATTACAGCTGCCAATCTTGGACTGGTCAGTTCGGAAACCCATAAACGGAACCCCAGAATTACGGAGGTGATCTTTCGCATATCGTCGAGAGCTAGATCCCAATTTGAGATTGTCCAAGTATTCGGGAAAGTTTCGCCGGGAACATACCTATTGATCTGCAAAAATACGTGACAGTTTTAACGGGTATAGGCATGTACTCGTATGTCTTTTGAAATTCTATAGTCTTCGATGATCCAGAGGTCGATTTCCCGAACAGTTGCGGCTTTGGTTTGCGGTATATCGTACCTATATCTCCTTGTCCATGTCTCAACCACCATACATTCCTTGATCTTTACGCAAAGCGAAGAGTTGTATGGAAAATAAAAGCCCTTGTTGGAAAGCGAGCGCTGAAGTCCTTGAATTTTTAAAACGGGGGTTTTGGGCAATCCTTTGTGGAGTTAAAACAGATTGCGTTAAAATACCAACATTGTCTTTTACGCATGTGACAAGCTCAATTTTTATAATCGAGAAAAATTACGAATTTCTGTCCATGCTCGGATGGAATGATACTCGTACAACGTGACATGGAAATCCAGAAACCATTGAAAGCGGTTTTTCAACAATGGCATTTGAAGTTCCATAGCGACTCTGTTTCTATATCAGCAATGTTAATTTTCAAAAATCTAATCGATGATTGCATAGGCCGAATATAATTTTACCTGTAGGAATTCGGAGGCCACTCCTCGAAACGAAGCATCAAGTCCCGTTACCCTCTCCGCAATTTTGTTCAAACGGTTTGACGAGTCTACCAATTCAGTTTGACCTGAGATTGGATATATCCAAGCAGTCTCCGAATGACGACTTTCTGATGTTTCTTGACTGGCCTTCGTTTTTCCTTGAATTCGGGACCGATGCAACTGAAAGATAAAAAAAACAAAGAAGTCATCAAGGTAAGAGTTACGCACATTTGAATATGTCCGATATTTATTGCGCTGCTTCAATTCGGACTCGCCCCACCGCTGGTTCAATTCGGTCTCGGCCAATTTTTTTCCAAAATTCCATTTAGCTTACTTTTGCATTGTGTAGGTATATGACGGTTTCTGACGAATAATTCATGAAATGATGAATGATGAGTTCACAGACGAAAGATTTCATGAAATGGTGAACGACTGCGGCCCACGACGAACCACTTAATGAAATGATGAATGACTTGTTCACGACGTGCGACTTCAATGACTTCATGAAATGACGAATGACGGGCTCATGACGAACGACGAGCGATTTCAAGGCGCATGCGAACGCCAACGCAGATTCAAAGAACAAAAGATGTGCAAAAACGTTTCTGCGGAACCGGTTTTCACCGACGGATGTTACGCAGCAGAATGAGTTTCGAAATCTAATGAAAAAAGTTAACTCGGAAATGAACATAAACTCACCAATGGCCGGGCCAATTTCACAATCTGCTTGGCCTGTTTTGACGTCAGGAGGTTGTGATAGAGAATCACATCTGGATTTGCATTTAACACTTCCAACCGAAGTGGACTGAGGAGAAAATGAACTGGATGTTGCCTCAACAGACACATGTGGTGGTGTTTCAGTATTTGCACCTGCAAACGTTTGAATGGGAGCGAGAGTCATTGCTGCGTTCATTGAATTTCACCGAAGAGGTGAGTAAAAAACCTTAGTGCATGGGGCGGTTACTCAATGTTTGCAATAATTGTGGTTTGCGACCCCTTCAGTTACAATGATTATCAGGATGAAATAAATTTCTGATGCAAAAAGTGAAGCTCAGAAAACATGGAATGTTAACATAAGTAAAATGTGCTATTCTTCTTTACTTGTAACAGACCAAAAGGAACACGCAGGTTATGGGATAAGATACAGCTCAAAAGGCTTCGATAAAACCCTCCCGATGACCCAGTAAGTTATGGCAAAGATTAAAAATATCAGAAAAAACAAAACGTGAAAAACGACACAGAAACAAAATTCTAGCACCTGAACGAATCCTCAACTCTTGTCAAAAGCTTCTGAAGTCTCTATCCATTTTCCTCAGCAGAACCATAAGCAGTGGTCCGAAAGTGACACGAGAGTTAATGCGTCCATGAGGTTTTGTTGGACAACCAAATCGCACGGTGTCCCGTAATTATTTCACCAAAATTCGAGGACATGTTCTTTATAGCAAAACAAATCGAAATTAATCATAGTTTTATCACTCGAATCATTTATACGAAATTTATCACAAAATTAAAGAAAGGTCCAGGCCCCCATTTCTGTGCAATCCCCCCTGAAGTCCCCAAAATGTGCTCATGTGGGATATTCATGAGGGAGGTGAGATTTATTTTCAGGACAGGTGCTTTGGAGCAAGCGAAGCACAATATACAGGGTGATTCAGTAGAGCCGCCCCAAAATTGAAATGTTTATATCTTGTAAACCTTTCTTCGGAGCATGTTGGTGCCAGCAAATAATTTGTTCGCCTTCGTTTGGGGTATCATAAAATGTCAATGATTTTTTCTTAGTTCACCCCTTCATGCCAATTCTTGAAGGGGTGGTTTCGGGTGATCTCAATAACTCTTTGACCGTTCTTCGGAGATGTGAGGTTTAAATTACAAAGTTGTAATGCCTGCTCCTACGAACCCGTTTGGGATGGTTTCATCCCCCCGCACCCCTCTGTTTTCTTATAAGGGTGGTTTTTTGCTGTGTCACTTCTGTCCGGCCAAATTAAACGCGAGTTATCGCAAAATGTCAATGAAGTGATAAAAATGAGCTAACAAGTGAAAAAATTGGGGTGCGAGTGGCGGCTCCCGTTCCCCAGGGTAAAAGCAAAAATAACAGAATAACCAAACAACCCCTTTTTGGAAGATCGCTGTAACTCCTTAACGGTTTGTCATGGAACTTTGGTTCAAATTACAAAGTTGTTGTCCATGCTCCACCGAAACCGATCGTGAAGTTTTCACCCCTCCGAAATATGCTTGTTTCATGCTAGGGATGGTTTGCCGAAAAACAACCCCTCGTGTTTTCACCGTAAAGGGATGGGCTTGGACAAAAGAAATCGGCATTTTTAAAAGGTGCCATCGATGGCGATACAATCACTTGCCAACAGCAACATTCTCTGACAAGCATGTCGCGAGAAATGAATATCTCAATTTTGGGGCGGCTCTACTGAATCACCCTGTACAGTATTGTGACAAAATACCTTGCGAGCTTCCACTTCTATACGGTGTGCCCCCCAAAATCAAAAAATCCCAATTTGGGGTCTTTGGGTTAACTGAGATGCAAAAATTGTGAGTCGAAAAGTCATGTGTCGAGCACATATTCTCAAAAGTGAACGAAACAGAAACGCTCAGTGAAAAAATGCTTCGACCGCACATTTCCACGCAGTAGCCCAGCCACACAAAAACCGGTGAAAAGCTTACCTATTGTTCGGAGAGCGGTTTTATTCTCTCACCAACCAGCGTTCCCAGCTCTCTTTTATATGTTCAGACGGTTACGATGATGGCAACCGTCAATTGCGGTATCTCAGTTAACCCAAAAACGCAAATTGGGCTTTTTTGGAATTTGGGTGGGGGCACTGAGTATAGAAGTGGAGGCTCGGAGGGTATTTTGTCACTGAACACTCCATGCTTCGCTTGCTTCTTATCTGTCCTAAAAAATTGACGGTTCTATAACGGTGAAATCTTACCTCCCTCATGAACCCCAAATGGGCACATTTAGTTAGAGGACTCTGGGAGACATTACACAGAAATGGGGGCCGGGGAGCCAATACTGATTAATTTCGATTTGTTTGTCATCAGGAACTTCTCGACGAATTTTGACAAAATAGGAAATGGTACGGGACACCCTCTATCCCAGAATGATGATATGTACGAGTATGCTGCAGTCCATGTCGGCTTTTCTCTGAGATTTTCTGTCATGAAAAAGCGCTTTTTTCGTTAACGATAGGTCCGAATTGAGTGAGTGCTTTGCTTTTTCCATGATTTCTTAATGAATTTCACTTTAGAATTGGCATTGTTTAATCTGTTGCAGCTTTACTTACCGTTGCTTGTGATTTTCCAGCGCACAGTCGTTGAAAAGTTGAGCTGTCTCTTGCGATTAGAAGTTCTTCCTTGGAAAGTTCTCTTTCTTCGCCAAAGTGGGTTGTGTCTACGTTGCAGGACGATTTGTTTTTGCTATGAGCACAATCCTTTTGATTTTCAACATCTGAAACGTAAATTGATTATAGAATTGCACAGTTTTCACTTCATCATCTATTGGGCACACCCCAAGTGCTGGAAGACGGAATAGCAGAGTTGAAATAAAAACAATTTAATCATGTGATTATCTCATGTAAATAAAAATTAAAATTCATAACGCATTTGTATTTTTATTTTTCAAACAACACTCTCCGAAGAAAGGGATCAAAATTTGACCCAAACCACTGGGTCAAAAAATATTGGGTCAAAAACACCTAATGTTGGGTCAAAAATGGACACATTCGTTGGGGTCAAATTAACCAAAAGTTGGGTGATTTTTCGATTGAAAAAAAATGGCAGTTCTTCTGGATTTTTTCGCTCACTGACACATGAAAATGGTTGGCAATCTGCAAATCCACAATTTGTATGCAGTGGTGTCAAATGCGCCGGCATTTTGCGGCCTGACAACACGCATGAATTTTTAACCCAATATTGGTTCAAATATTTGACCCATAGATGAGTCAAAACGTTGGGTCAAATGTTCTAGAAAGAGTAACGTAGATGGAACCACAAGTCAGATCTGAAAACTCAGTCGAAATATTGATTGGATTACACAATGTCACTGCGGTCTTTTGGTATTTCTCTGCATTCGAGCACTGTCTTACTGCATTGTGAAACATTTTCCCCCGCGGATCCCGCTTCAGGTCAATGCTGGCCGCTGGTGTTTTATCAGGCACTCACGTTCTGTAAACGAAGGATTTTGAGGTTACAGTTTTGACACTAATTTCTAAAATAATTCAGATTTCATGCGCAACTCGAACGACTTCTTTTGCCTTCTTAGGTTGCATTTTGGACTGAAGTTTCCCGATTTCGTCAGACGGGATCTCATTTCGATGGATGAGATCTCCAATATTACCTCGGTCTCATTGCGACATGGGATGTGGGAAAATCTTGATCTTAAAGAAAGAAGATTTTTTAAAGGAATCGTGGTTTTTGGTTGTTTGAACTAAATTGTCGTTAAAAACCACCAAATTGGAACATGAGAGTTATCCCGTTTGGAGTGATTTTAAACGGAAAATTTGTACAAAAATTTGACCCAACAAATGAGATCAAACCCATGACCCCATATCACTGGGTTAATTGACCCTCTTTCTTCTGGCTCATATATGACCAAGCGATTGGGTCAAATTTGACCCAACTTGGGTCAAATTTGATCCCTTCCTTCAGAGAGTGAAGAGCAATCAATACACCGAACCTCATAAGAGAGAAGTGGTCTTTTGGCCCATTAAATATCTCAGCAGACAATTGGTTTAATCAAAAGTTGTTAATTGTGAATGTAGTTGTTAATGTAGTTAATTGTGTTAATTGTAATTAATTGTAGTTAATTGTAGTTAATTGTGAATGTAGTTGTTAATGTAGAATACATTACACTGAGCTTTATTCGTAACATAGGACCCTTCTATAAGAGTCACAATGTGCGATTTTTTACTGTTGGTCCTTAACTTATTAGGGGTTGGTTAAGCAGTAGGGATATAAAACCTTTTCGGGATCTATTATAACGGCCTTCACATGCGTATTGTGGATTGCAGGGAATTGGAAAAGAGGAGAAGCGAGTAGGAGACTAACATTTTGATCGAATCAATTATGTGAATCACACTTTTTTACTCAACTGCATTGTCCATTGGACGACAAAACAATGCTCATATTTAGCATTATGCTACTTACGCGGGATTTGAATTCAGTTTACACCATTTACTGATGTTGATAGAGAAGCCATATATGTCACTTTTAATTCTGCAGTACAGTTGCAAAATCTCTTGGCGCAGCGGAAATGATTAAAAATCCTCTTTTGTGACCGAGGTCAAAATCTGACACCTCTAGAATGCTTTGCTGGCGCTTTAATTTCTACCGCCTACATGAGAATAAAAAGAAGAAAAAAAGTTTCGGAGGCAACAGTGAAATGGGAAAATACATGTTTGGGTATGTTAATTCCGTGGCCACTATAAACTGAAAGAAATAAAGTCTTCGATTCACAATTTAAGAAAAAATCCCTCAAAGGACTGTCCATGGATGACGACCCATTATATTGTTAACTGACAACCTTTAGCTCGTCAATGGACAGTGGTCGAGATGTCACATGACGACCCTTGGACATCTCGATAAGTGTTTACTTTTGGCCATGCACGAAAACAGTTTCAAAATTGGAATGTGTGGCCGTCTATTGTCTGCACGATCGAAATAGGCACGCCCGAATACCGATATACCAATAGTGAAAATCAGTGAAAGTGAAAAGTGATAATGAAAGCACATCCATGAATGATTATGACTCGATTAAAACGTGAAACGCAAAAAAAATCAACAACTTTATCGCGAGAACGTGCCAGCTGACGAACGATAGTGAAAACAAATCTGAAATCCAAACAATCACAAAAGTGACGCAAATAATAAAAAAGTTAAATGGCCACAATTAATGGCAATTAATAACAGTCACCGATACACACACCGGAAATCACTGATGCCGTATAGAAACTTACCTGATTTTACACTCATGTCAGAAGAAGGAGACAGATCATCGCAGCAGCCTGAAGGTTGAGAACACCTGCTGCTGCTCACTTGCAATGCCAGCACTGCAGCCAGAACCCATTGGCGAGCGAAATTCATGAAGATCCAACATTGAGAAAGCAGTGCAAAAATGTGATTGTTGAAATCGAAACAATTTTAAGCGTGTCTAAAATGTGCTACAATGGCAAAACAGGGAACTAAAATAATGATGGCGCTGATCTCGAACAGTGGATCATGATTTACGAAAAATAATCGGTCAACACAAATTATTGATGCCTATCACAATGATATGGTGCCAAAAGAAAAAAAAAGAATGGTGTATAGACCAAAATTGAGAGCTTGGGAAGGGTATTGCGTTATGAACTCGTGGCTGCTGCCAAAAATGGGGCATTTAAACCAAAATATATCCAGGGACTTCTTGTTTACAGATTCAGCCTGCAGTCAATCTCGATATCGGAAAGGAAACCGCAACGGAAGTAGATTAGAAGTGGGGTTGTGAACAGGCTGAGAGGGAGCAAATGAAATAACCCCACGTCAAACGCAAAAAATAAAATAAAAATCGCACCCATCAGAGCCGCAGCCAGCAACTTCTAGGCTCCGGGCTTCAGAGCCACGCGCTATAGTCGTGCATGAGACCCTTCCAATCTCATTTATCCAGGAAAACTCTGGAGCGAAACTTCAAGGGTCGCCTTCACCCTCAGCAGACAGATAGTCGCAGAAGTGAGACAGGCAATTGTCAACATTCAGGCTTCAGCGCCGCAGCTGGAGCGCCATAGGCCGTCCGCTTCAGCCGCAAATCGGTCCCCTTCTAGGATATTCTGATTTATTATGTCCGGGAAAACGCCTGAAGCAAAAGCCAAAGGGCCGCTTTGTCCGATCATCCTATCCACCCGCACAAGCTGAAACGCTGAAGCAATAACTCTCGCAATGAAATTAAAATATTTTACGACCTTCCAAAAGCAATTATTCCAGCGCGAATATTAGAAAGCAGTGGGGAATCAGAATCCAGAGCAGCTAGACACGTGTGCTGTTATCGGATCACGCATCGAAGCTTAACGTGGAATTGCGAGGATGGCAGTGGCGAAACAAGAGGGTGGATTATCAGGCAGCATCGACGCGGCAAGTGTATTGATTATGCTATGTATACAGATGCGGGATAGTGGAATGAGGCGAAGCGCAACTAGTTTATCCTGTACCTAACTAAAAGGGAATGGAGGTCTGCGAGATGACGAATGCTTTTGACACGTGTTCCGAAAGATGCAATCGAGTTCTGAAAGTGAATTGACGCTCCAATCTCAGTGTGTAGGGTGTAGGCATAATAAAATTCTAAAAGGGTCTCGTTGATTAACTTTTTATTCAGTGAAGCGTAAAAAATAAATCCTGACATTTAAACATGATTTATGGGTTTTTATTTGCGAATTTAATTACATGCAGCTGCGTAGGGATTATATCATGTGGATGAATTACACATTTTAGCCTAAATGGCTTGATGGTTAGGTTTTGATGTGGGGGTGGAAAAGCGGGAAAGTTTTATGATATGTCATTTGAATAAATTTCCAAAGACATTAATCAAAATTTTATTGCTTCGCAGGATAATATCAGTTGCAGACCGCTCCAAACGACTCCCTTGGGAGACGTTGCACGTGCGGAAGGGCAACCTCGATGATGACTCATCCAAAACCAAACGAAAGCCTAAACAATTGATTGGACATTATCCATTGCGCAACGCGACATGCAACTTTGGGGTGATATCATAGCTTGTGAGGGG
>JASGXE010019595.1:0-10108 GCA_030068105.1 Sinentomon sp. SZTP_YWyxl
GATAGGGCAGGAAGGTTAAGTCAGGTTGAGCTAGCTTAGTCAGAATTTTCGAAAGCAGCAAAAAGTCGAAAAAGTCGCAAAAAGATACATTTTTGGGGGAAAACGGAGGGGAAACAAAACGAGAACATTGTGCACCAAGTTGACACTTGTCAAGAGATCCCCACTGACCTCGTCCACTTCTTCCGACGAATCGAAGATCGTTGAATTTGGCCACCTGGTTCTTGATGATCGCCGTTCCATTCCTGAGTTCCCCACAATAGTTGTCATCGTTCCCAGCTCGAACGTTAACCAAAGTTCCATCCTCCACGCCACCAAGCGCGATCACCCTGAACGCCAAGGGGAGAGTCTTGTTCGAGCGCCAGTGGGTGGGCAGCACCGAGCAGACGACGCAGGGCGATCCGGTGCGCGTCAACTCCCCGGGGTGTTCGGAGAGGAATTCGTTGAGGATTCGCTCGACCAGAGCGTCAGAAGTCATCCTACTCTTCCCTCCCAGATTGCTGTTGTCATCGGTTGTGGTTGACGAGACTGATGAAGAGTTGCAATCCGATCCGCCAAGACGCATACTTGTGACGAGAGTGGACACGTTGGCCGGTAGCAGGGCTAATTTACGTGCGGTTCTTTTTTGCTGACACTTCACGGAACAGTTAGGTACTTTTCAAAAACCAGTCACAGAATCATGATTTCAGAAGCCGGCTAATCTCATCCTTCGAGTTGGTAAGCTTAGAGAATAAAGTCCCACGTCGTCATTATTTTGAAAATTAACACCCTCTGTAAGTTGAAAATTTTAACGTTCATTGACGTGTTTGACGTTTATGATGTTTTTGACATTTATGACGTAGACATTTATTTGAAAACCAACACGCAGTCGAAGTTGAAATAGGAACTAAAATAAAATTAAATAAAAATGAAAAAATATCAAAAAACAGGCGCAATTCCGCGTGTGCTATAATTCCTCGCTGTGCGTAAATTGTGATGTCAAACCACCGATGGTCAGACGCATTCCAGTGTCGCATCTGAGACTTTTTCATTGTTTTACTCCCGAGAAGGCAGAATAAACAAAAGCGCCAGTGTTGCAAGAGGCGCATTCCAGTGTCGCCTCACGCATTCCAGTGCCTTCTTGGAGACTTTTTTCATTGATTTGCTTCTTCTCAGGCAGTGTCCACAAAAGCGTCAAAGTGCAGCAAGAGAGCATTCCAGCGTCACCCCTGAGTCGTTTTGATTGCTTTGCTCCAAAGCAGCGAATAGAAACAAAATCGTCAAATTGAAGCAAGAGACGCATTCCAGCGTGGCATATGAGTCATTTTCAATGTTTTGCTCCTGAGAAGGCAGAAGAAACAAAAGCGTCAAAGTGCAGCAAGAGGCGCATTAAAGCGACGCCCATGAGTCATTTTCATTGGTTTACTTCTGGGCAGGCAGCAGATGGGAGGCATTCCAGCGTCGCCTTTGAGTCATTTTCATTGTTTTACTCCTGAGCAGGCAGCAGAAACAAAAGCGTGCAGCAAGGGACATAATCCAGCTTCGCCTCCTAGTCGTTTTCATTGTTTTGCTCCTGAGCAGGAAGCAGAAACAAAATGTCAAAGTGCAACTTTTGACGCATTCCAGCGTTGCCTTTGAGTCATTTTCATTGTTTTACTCCTGAGCAGGAAGCAGAAACAAAATGTCAAAGTGCAACTTTTGACGCATTCCAGCGTTGCCTGTGAGTCGTTTTCATTGTTTTGCTCCTGAGCAGGTAGCAGAAACATAAGCGTCAAAGTACAGCAAGAGACGCATTCCAGCGTTGCCTGTGAGTCGTTTTCATTGTTTTGCTCCAGGGCAGGCAGGAGAAACAAAGGAACAAAGTGCAGCAAGAGGCGCATTAAAGCGACGCCCATGAGTCATTTTCATTGGTTTACATCTGGGCAGGCAGCAGATGGGAGGCATTCCAGCGTCGCCTTTGAGTCATTTTCATTGTTTTACTCCTGAGCAGGAAGCAGAAACAAAATGTCAAAGTGCAACTTTTGACGCATTCCAGCGTTGCCTGTGAGTCGTTTTCATTGTTTTGCTCCAGGGCAGGCAGGAGAAACAAAGGCATCAAAGTGCAGCAAGAGGCGCATTAAAGCGACGCCCTGAGTCATTTTCTTGGTTTACTTCTGGGCAGGCAGCAGAGGGAGGCATTCCAGCGTCGTTTGAGTATTTTCATTGTTTTACTCCTGAGCAGGAAGCAGAAACAAAAGTCAAAGTGCAACTTTTGACGCATTCCAGCGTTGCCTGTGAGTCGTTTTCATTGTTTTGCTCCTGAGCAGGGTAGCAGAAACATAAGCGTCAAAGTACAGAAGAGACGCATTCCAGCGTTGCCTGTGAGTCGTTTTCATTGTTTTGCTCCAGGGCAGGCAGGAGAAACAAAAGGTCAAAGTGCAGCAAGGGCGCATTAAAGCGCGCCCTGAGTCATTTTCTTGGTTTCTTCGGGCAGCACAGATGGGAGGCATTCCAGGTCGCCTTTAGTCTTTTCAGTTTTTCCTGAGCGGAAGCAGAAACAAAAGTCAAAGTGCAACGACGCATTCCAGCGTTGCCTGATCTTTTCATTGTTTTCTCCGGGCAGGAGAGAAACAAAGCTCAAAGTCAGCAAGAGCGCATTTAGCGGTTTGAGTCTTTTTTGTTTTTCCCGGGCGGCAGCAAAGGGAAATGGGAGGCATTCCAGCGTCGCCTTTGGTAATTTTCATTTTTTATCCGGCAGGAAGCAGAAACAAAATTCAAAGTGCAACGACGCTTCCAGCGTTGCCTTGATCTTTTCATTGTTTTGCTCCTGAGCAGGAGCAAAAAAACTCAAAGTCAGAAGAGACGCATTCCACTTCCATTTTTCATTTTTTGCTCCGGGCAGGCAGGAGAAAAAAGGTCAAAGTCAGCAAGAGGGCATTAAAGCGCCCCTGAGTCATTTTATTGGTTTACTTCGGGCAGCGAGATGGGAGGCATTCCAGCGTCGCCTTTGATCTTTTCAGTTTTCCCCTGGCAGGAAGAGAAACAAAATGCAAATGAACTTTTGCCATTGGTTGTGTATGTTTTATTGTTTTCCCAGGGGCAGGCAGGAGAAAAAAGGCATCAAAGGCAGCAAGAGGCCATTAAAGCGAGCCCCATGAGCATTTTCTTTTTCTTCTGGGCAGGCAGCAATGGGGGCATTCCAGCTCGCTTTATATTTTCATTGTTTTCTCCTGGCAGGAACAAAAAAAATTCAAAGTGCCTTTTGCGATTCCAGCGTTGCCTTGGTGTTTTCATTGTTTTGCCCTGACAGGAGCGAAACATAACGTCAAATACGCAAGAGACGCATTCCAGCGTTCCTGGAGTCTTTTTTGTTTTGGGGGGGGGGGGGGGGGGGGGGGGAAAAAAAAAAAAAAAAAAAAAAAAAACATTCCAGGTTCGCCTTTAGTCTTTTCATTGTTTTCCCTGGCAGGAAGAAAACAAAAGTCAAAGTGCAACGACGCATTCAGCGTTGCCCTGATCTTTTCATTGTTTTGCTCCTGAGCAGGAAGCAGAAACAAAATGTCAAAGTGCAACTTTTGACGCATTCCAGCGTTGCCTTTGAGTCATTTTCATTGTTTTACTCCTGAGCAGGAAGCAGAAACAAAATGTCAAAGTGCAACTTTTGACGCATTCCAGCGTTGCCTGTGAGTCGTTTTCATTGTTTTGCTCCTGAGCAGGTAGCAGAAACATAAGCGTCAAAGTACAGCAAGAGACGCATTCCAGCGTTGCCTGTGAGTCGTTTTCATTGTTTTGCTCCAGGGCAGGCAGGAGAAACAAAGGCATCAAAGTGCAGCAAGAGGCGCATTAAAGCGACGCCCATGAGTCATTTTCATTGGTTTACTTCTGGGCAGGCAGCAGATGGGAGGCATTCCAGCGTCGCCTTTGAGTCATTTTCATTGTTTTACTCCTGAGCAGGAAGCAGAAACAAAATGTCAAAGTGCAACTTTTGACGCATTCCAGCGTTGCCTGTGAGTCGTTTTCATTGTTTTGCTCCAGGGCAGGCAGGAGAAACAAAGGCATCAAAGTGCAGCAAGAGGCGCATTAAAGCGACGCCCATGAGTCATTTTCATTGGTTTACTTCTGGGCAGGCAGCAGATGGGAGGCATTCCAGCGTCGCCTTTGAGTCATTTTCATTGTTTTACTCCTGAGCAGGAAGCAGAAACAAAAAGTCAAAGTGCAACTTTTGACGCATTCCAGCGTTGCCTGTGAGTCGTTTTCATTGTTTTGCTCCTGAGCAGGTAGCAGAAACATAAGCGTCAAAGTACAGCAAGAGACGCATTCCAGCGTTGCCTGTGAGTCGTTTTCATTGTTTTGCTCCAGGGCAGGCAGGAGAAACAAAAGGGTCAAAGTGCAGCAAGAGGCGCATTAAAGCGACGCCCATGAGTCATTTTCATTGGTTTACTTCTGGGCAGACAGCAGATGGGAGGCATTCCAGCGTCGCCTTTGAGTCATTTTCATTGTTTTACTCCTGAGCAGGAAGCAGAAACAAAATGTCAAAGTGCAACTTTTGACGCATTCCAGCGTTGCCTGTGAGTCGTTTTCATTGTTTTGCTCCTGAGCAGGTAGCAGAAACATAAGCGTCAAAGTACAGCAAGAGACGCATTCCAGCGTTGCCTGTGAGTCGTTTTCATTGTTTTGCTCCAGGGCAGGCAGGAGAAACAAAAGGGTCAAAGTGCAGCAAGAGGCGCATTAAAGCGACGCCCATGAGTCATTTTCATTGGTTTACTTCTGGGCAGGCAGCAGATGGGAGGCATTCCAGCGTCGCCTTTGAGTCATTTTCATTGTTTTACTCCTGAGCAGGAAGCAGAAACAAAATGTCAAAGTGCAACTTTGACGCATTCCAGCGTTGCCTGTGAGTCGTTTTCATTGTTTTGCTCCTGGGCAGGAGAGAAACAAAGCGTCAAAGTCAGCAAGAGACGCATTCCAGCGTGCCTGTGAGTCTTTTCATTGTTTTCTCCGGGCAGGCAAGAAACAAAAGGGTAAAGTGCAGCAAGAGGCGCATTAAAGCGCGCCCTTTGAGTCATTTTCATTGGTTTTACTTCTGGGCAGACAGCAGATGGGAGGCATTCCAGCGTTGCCTTTGAGTCATTTTCATTGTTTTCTCCTGAGCAGGAAGCAGAAACAAAATGTCAAAGTGCAACTTTGACGCATTCCAGCGTTGCCTGTGAGTCGTTTTCATTGTTTTGCTCCAGGGCAGGCAGGAGAAACAAAGGCATCAAAGTGCAGCAAGAGGCGCATTAAAGCGACGCCCATGAGTCATTTTCGTTGGTTTACTTCTGGGCAGGCAGCAGATGGGAGGCATTCCAGCGTCGCCTTTGAGTAATTTTCATTGTTTTACTCCTGAGCAGGAAGCAGAAACAAAATGTCAAAGTGCAACTTTTGACGCATTCCAGCGTTGCCTGTGAGTCGTTTTCATTGTTTTGCTCCGGCAGGAGAGAAACAAAGCTCAAAGTCAGAAGAGCGCATTAGCGGCCTTGAGTCTTTTCTTGTTTTCTCCGGGCAGGCAAGCAAAAGGGAAACGGAGGGCATTAAAGCGCGCCCTGAGTATTTTCATTGGTTTACTTCTGGGCAGACAGCAATGGGAGGCATTCCAGCGTGCCTTTGAGTCTTTTCATTGTTTTCTCCTGAGCAGGAAGCAGAAACAAAAGTCAAAGTCAATTTTGACGCATTCCAGCGTTGCCCGTGAGTCGTTTTCATTGTTTTGCTCCAGGGCAGGCAGGAGAAACAAAGGCATCAAAGTGCAGCAAGAGGCGCATTAAAGCGACGCCCATGAGTCATTTTCTTGGTTTACTTCTGGGCAGGCGCAGATGGGAGGCATTCCAGCGTCGCCTTTGAGTAAATTTTCATTTTTTCTCCTGAGCAGGAAGCAGAAACAAAATGTCAAAGTGCAACTTTTGACGCATTCCAGCGTTGCCTGTGAGTCGTTTTCATTGTTTTGCTCCGACAGGAGAGAAACAAAGCTCAAAGTCAGAAGAGCGCATTAGCGGCCTTGAGTCTTTTCATTGTTTTCTCCGGGCAGGCAAGCAAAGGAAAATGGGAGGGCATTAAAGCGCGCCCTGAGTCATTTTCATTGGTTTTACTTCTGGGCAGGCGCAATGGGAGGCATTCCAGCGTGCCTTTGAGTCTTTTCATTGTTTTCTCCTGAGCAGAAGCAGAAACAAAAGTCAAAGTGCAAGACGCATTCCAGCGTTGCCTGTGAGTCGTTTTCATTGTTTTGCTCCAGGGCAGGCAGGAGAAACAAAGGCATCAAAGTGCAGCAAGGGCGCATTAAAGCGCGCCCTGAGTCATTTTCTTGGTTTCTTCGGGCAGGCACAGATGGGAGGCATTCCAGCGTCGCTTTTGAGCTTTTCATTGTTTTCCCTGGCAGGAAGAAAACAAAAGTCAAAGGCAACGACGCATTCCAGCGTTGCCTTGATCTTTTCATTGTTTTCTCCTGGCAAGGCAGAAACAAAGCGTCAAAGTCAGCAAGAGACGCATTCCAGCGTTCCTTGAGTCGTTTTATTGTTTTTCCGGGCGGCAAGAAACAAAGGTAAATGCGAAGGACGCATTCCAGCGCCGCCTCTGAGTCAATTTCTTGTTTTGTCCGGAAGCAGAAAAACAAAAGCCCAGTGGCAAGAGGCGCTTCCAGGTCGCCTCCGATTCCTTTTCTTGGCTTTTTCCTTGAGCCCGCAGGCAAAAAAAAACTCAAAGTGCAGCAAGAGACGCCATTTCACTCATTTTCATTGTTTTACTCTGGGCAGGCAGATGACACAAAAGCGTCAAAGTCCAGCAAGAGACGCAATCCAGCGTCACGTTTGAGTCGTTTTTATTGTTTTTATCCTCGGCTGGCAACAGAACCATAGGTGTTAATGCTGTAAGAGACGCATTCCAGCGTCGCCTCTGAGTCATTTTCATTGTTTTGATCCAGGGCAGGCAGCAGAAACAAAAGCTTCAAAGTGCAGCAAGAGACGCCTTCCAGCGTCGCCTCTGATTCTTTTTCATTGCTTTGCTCCTGAGCAGCCAGCACAAATAAAAACTTCAAAGTGCAGCAAGAGACGCATTCACTCATTTTCATTATTTCGCTCCTGGGCAGGCAGATGACATAAAAGCGTCAAGTCCAGCAAGAAATGCATTCCAGCGTCACCTTGGAGTCATTTTAATTGTTTTGATCCTCGCCAGGCAACAGAACCAGAAGTGTTAAAGTGCAGCAAGAGACGCATTCCAGCGTCGCCTTTGATTCGTTTTCAGAGTTTTGCTCATTGGCAGCAGAGATTTTCATGACGAGATGAACCATTTGCCATTTTGGGTGGTGTCCAAATTGAATTTGAAGTTGGTTCCTTCACCATGAGATGGCCAGCGCCATGGACATTTCTGAAAAAATACGGAGCGCTGGGACTCGAACCTGCGACACGCATGATGCAAAATCAGTCACGAAGTCTGTGGCTAGTGGCTCTACCACTGAGCCACGACGGCTTTTCGGTCTTCTCTGTCTGAAAATCGCAATTTGAACTAACGGACAAATTTTGTGCGCAATGACAAAGCAATCGCTTTCATATCCGTCAAGTTGTTTCTCCTGCTCCAGCAACATAAAAAACTGCAATTTTCCACGAATCGTTTTTGCTCTTTTTGGCCCGAATTCAGCCCGTTGCCCTCATTCCGCTTAGCTTTTGTCATGTCAAGCCAACTTATGAAGAAACGGATGACTCGAAAATGTACAGATAACATGTGCCTACGACTGGATTTGAGGATACATGACCCCAACCTGTGCGTAGAAGCGCTTTGTAATTTTTTCCAACTTTATACTGAGGGAGCAGGTCATCTTTGCCGACGTTCTCTTTTTGCTTGTTGGTTTTGCTGCAAGATGACACCATTGAGTCCGTTACGAAAAAAGTGGAGGGGCCAAATCAAATGGTTCGTCTCGTTGTTTCATGTTTCTGATTGGCAGGCAGCAGAAACAAAAACGTCAAATTGCAGCAAGAGAGCAATCCAGCGTCGCCTCTGATTCGTTTTCATTGTTTTGCTCATTGGCAGGCAGCAGAGATAAAAGCGTCAAAGTGCAGCAAGAGACGCATTCCAGCGTTACCCCTGAGTCGTTTTGATTGCTTTGCTCCTGAGCGGCCATCAGAAACAAAAGCGTCAAATTGAAGCAAGAGACGCATTCCAGCGTCGCCTCTGAGTCATTTTATTGTTTTGCTCCTGAGCAGGTAGCAGAAACATAAGCGTCAAAGTACAGCAAGAGACGCATTCCAGCGTCGCCGATGAGTAATTTTCATTGTTTTGCTCAGGGCAGGCAGCAGAAACAAAAGCGTCAAAGTTCAGCAATAGACGCATTCCAGCGTCGCCTATGAGTCATTTTCATTGTTTTGCTCAGGGCAGGCAGCAGAAACAAAAGCGTCAAAGTGCAGCAAGAGACGCATTCCAGCGTCGCCGATGAGTCATTTTCATTGTTTTGCTCAGGGCAGGCAGCAGAAACAAAAGCGTCAAAGTGCAGCAAGAGACGCATTCCAGCGTTACCCCTGAGTCGTTTTGATTGCTTTGCTCGCCATCAGAAACAAAAGCGTCAAATTGAAGCAAGAGACGCATTCCAGCGTCGCCTCTGAGTCATTTCATTGTTTTGCTCCTGAGCAGCAGCAGAAACAAAAGCTTCTAAGTGCAGCAAGAGACGCATTCTAGCGTTGCCTCTGACTCATTTTCATTGTTTTCCTCATGGGCAGGCAGATGACACAAAAGCGTCAAGTCCAGCAAGAGACGCATTCCAGCGTCACGTTTGAGTCGTTTTTATTGTTTTTATCCTCGGCTGGCAACAGAACCAAAAGTGTTAAAGTGCAGCAAGAGATGCATTCCAGCGTCGCCTTATGAGTCATTTTCATTGTTTTGCTCCAGGGCAGGCGGCAGAAACTAAAGCGTCAAAGTGCAGCAAGAGACGCATTCCAGAGTCGCCGATGATTCATTTTCATTGGCTTACTCCTGGGCAGGCAGCAGAGACAGATGCGTTAAAGTGCGGCAAGAGACGCATTGCAGCGATGCCTCTGAGTCATTTTCATTGTTTTGCTCCTGAGCAGGCAGCAGAAACAAAAGGTCAAAATGTAAAAAGTGACGCATTCCAGCGTCGCCTGTTAATCATTTTCACTGTTTTGCTCCAGGGTAAGCAGCAGAAACAAAAGCGCCAAAGTGCAGCAAGAGATGCATTCCAGCGTCGCCTGTGAATCATTTTATTGTTTCGCTCCACGGCAGGCAGCAGAAACAAAAGCGCCAAACTGCAAGAAGAGACGCATTCCAGCGTCGCCTGAGTCATTTTCATTGTTTAGCTCCTGAGCAGGCAGCAGAAACAAAAGCGCCAAAGTGCAGCATGAAACGCATTCCAGCGTCGTCTCGGTGTCATTTTCATTGTTTTGCTCCTGGGCAGGCAGCAGAAACAAAAGGTCAAACTGCAACAAGTGACGCATTCCAGCGTCGCCTGTGAGTCCTTTTCATTGTTTTGCTTGCTCCAGGGCAGGTAGCAGAAACAAAAGCGCCAAAGTGCAGCATGAAACGCATTCCAGCGTCGTCTCGGTGTCATTTTCGTTGTTTTGCTCCTGGGTAGGCAGCAGAAACAAAAGCGTCAAAGTGCAGCAAGGGGCGCATTCCAGCGTTGCCTCTGATTCTTTTTCATTGCTTTGCTCCTGAGCAGCCAGCAGAAACAAAAGCGCCAAAGTGCAGCAAGAGACGCATTCCAGCGTCGCCTCAGAGCCATTTTCGTTGTTTTGCCCCCGGGCACTTATTTAAGAAATGATTATGCGTTTGGGCCCTTTTCCATCTAACTCCGTGTTAAAGTTCCGACACTTCAAAAACGGGTAAAAACGCTAGAAACAATGGAAAAAGGTCAGGTTAGGTCAGGTTAGGTAAGTTAGACAGGTTAGGTTTGGTTCGATTAGCTTTATTTTTCACTTTTTCGATACGCGCAAAATCGGGATAGGCCCAAATGTGTATTCATTTCTTAAATTCGCCCCCCGGGCAGGCAGCAGAAATAGAAGCGCTCAAGTTGCGCCTTTATCAGACCAATGCAAAGATTAAGTTGAAGAGGGTTAATCAAACAATCAAACAACCTGCATGGGTTGTTTGATTGTTTGCAGTTTTTTTACTTTTTTCCTGAAAC
>JASGXE010019601.1:0-14038 GCA_030068105.1 Sinentomon sp. SZTP_YWyxl
TCTGATCCCTACATATTCATTGGCAAGTTTGAAGTTGGAACCCGAACTCACTGCTGTTCCCCATGGTCATGGCATTTTAAAAATCAATTGTAAGCAACACGAAATGAAATATGAATTATACAATTATTGGACACCAGAAAATTCGGTACTTCTTAAAAAAGGAACTTGGGATCAAAAGGATCAATAATCACACATTTGAAAATTGGCTAAAATAGTACGAAATAATGCGCCCCAACATTTAAACACAGGCTTTTCATGACACACGTCAAGAACACAAATTTCAGACCCAAACCACTTCACCAATTTTCCCGTGAACAAAATTTACAAACCTTCATATTTTATTCTGACGTGATGCCTTTTCCATAAACTAAGTGAGCCAACTTTCCTCACACAGTCAAAAAGCCTGGATACTTGTTCTTCGTGCTGGTCACAAATATGTACACGTCAATCCCACACTGTTTAATGCCTATTGTTTGGGGCTTCGCAGCCGATCACCAAATCTTGGAAAGTGAAAAAACTTTGGAAAGTGGAAACTTTGGAAAGTGAAAAAACTCCGATAATGTTAAATTCACAGGACCTCTCGAGCCAAGTTTGCTGATTGCAATTACAAGTCTATGCAAATGCACACACTCTTAGGTGAGCCCAGAACATTTACATTCTATACGAATCAAATGAAAGCATTTCTTACATTGTCAAACGGCAAAGAATTGACTAAAACAGGTAAATGATGTTTGGGGCATGTGGTCTCGAACTACTCAAATACTCGTGTGATTCCTTCAACTGAGAAGTTCCCATTTTGTCAACCTTTATGGCAATGAATTTACCTTGAAAATAGTCACAACTGTTCCCCTTGCACTCCCTTTGCCTGCATTCTCCAAAATGTAAATGAATGTGAAAAAGAACATTTTAAACAAAACTCACCCCCTGGTGGGGACTGGATTGGCGCGTCAGGATCCTTCCTGGACCGCCAGCTCTTCCGTGGAGGAAGCTTGAGTGACTTGAGCACCCAGTGCAAATTATAGCATTTGCAGCATAAGCGAACTAATGTCTCCAAATTAAGCACCACTGGCTTACTGCAAACGGAATTAATATGGGTCTATTTTGCGTGAGGAAGAAAAGATAAACCATTTTATAAATACCTAAGGCACTGATTTTTAGTTGCACTGAAACACAATCTGGCCTGAAGCTCCAACCCCCAGAAACATTTGAACGTCTCACTTTAATTCGCCAATTCAGACTCCTGACTCGCATAGGCAAGCACTCAAGATAAAAACGCACAAGTAATTTTTCATAAAACACAATTTCCTATGAAGATTACAAATGTCGCAAAAATTCATCACAAAAACAGACTGACCGCTTCAATTCTCGTCAAAAATCATCACGTTTAATCCTATTGTTTGGGGCTTCGCAGCCGATCACCAATCTTGGAAAGTGAAAAAACTTTGGAAAGTGGAAACTTTGGAAAGTGAAAAAACTCCGATAATGTTAAATTCACAGGACCTCTCGAGCCAAGTTTGCTGATTGCAATTACAAGTCTATGCAAATGCACACACTCTTAGGTGAGCCCAGAACATTTACATTCTATACGAATCAAATGAAAGCATTTCTTACATTGTCAAACGGCAAAGAATTGACTAAAACAGGTAAATGATGTTTGGGGCATGTGGTCTCGAACTACTCAAATACTCGTGTGATTCCTTCAACTGAGAAGTTCCCATTTTGTCAACCTTTATGGCAATGAATTTACCTTGAAAATAGTCACAACTGTTCCCCTTGCACTCCCTTTGCCTGCATTCTCCAAAATGTAAATGAATGTGAAAAAGAACATTTTAAACAAAACTCACCCCCTGGTGGGGACTGGATTGGCGCGTCAGGATCCTTCCTGGACCGCCAGCTCTTCCGTGGAGGAAGCTTGAGTGACTTGAGCACCCAGTGCAAATTATAGCATTTGCAGCATAAGCGAACTAATGTCTCCAAATTAAGCACCACTGGCTTACTGCAAACGGAATTAATATGGGTCTATTTTGCGTGAGGAAGAAAAGATAAACCATTTTATAAATACCTAAGGCACTGATTTTTAGTTGCACTGAAACACAATCTGGCCTGAAGCTCCAACCCCCAGAAACATTTGAACGTTTCACTTTAATTCGCCAATTCAGACTCCTGACTCGCATAGGCAAGCACTCAAGATAAAAACGCACAAGTAATTTTTCATAATAACACAATTTCCTATGAAGAGTTGAACAAATGTCGCAAAAATTACATCACAAACACAGACTGACCGCTTCACTATTACTCGTCAAAACAATCATGTAGGCACACGTCTCTTTTTTTCTTCTTGGTTTCGAGCTCGCAAGCGGCAGACATCGGTTGGGCAACTCCAGAATGCAACTAATCAAAGCTTTGCCAGGCCAGGACCTGGCGACATCGGAGCAAAGTTTATAATTTGGTTATTTTGTGAGGACCACCGAACTTTTGCGAAGAGTCCGAAATGTCTTAAAGTTTCCCAGCCAATGGAATTCTCGGAGGGTATCCTTCTTATTAAAATTGGGAGGCGTTTTTCGTGGAGCCAAGTTGCTGATTCGTCCATCCTTGATCATTGAAGAATTGCAAACCCATAGAAAGGACTACGAAAGGGGCTGGACCAAAATCATGTTATGTACATTTTGTCATCGCAGGATGTGCCCTCAAATTTGGACAGGAACGCCATAACAACCTCGTGGGGATGGGGCATTCGTTTTTGACGACAAATCTTCAATTCGTCATGGCCTTGAATCATATGCCTGGAAAGTAAATTGCCTCTGACAAAAATCCAAGAAAACGGTAAGATTTAGAACCCCACAATAAATCTTTCCAAAGAATTAATGCAACGCTGCGGCTGGCGACTGACGAAATAAAATTGTCAGCTTTGACCAAGGTTATTTAATGCAAAAAGAAAAGACACGGTTTAATTTTCACCCAACTCTTAAAAGGTTTGCTGCACCCTCTTTGCAGTTTGGTCAGTGGAAATAAAACACGTGTTCACAAAATGCACCGCAGCTGAGAACAAGTGTGGAATACCCAGGCCTGCTGCTCATAGGTACTTTTGCCTAGCCTCCCACAAAGGACGAAAATGCAGCCCATGGATTACAAACCGAATGCGTGACGAATTCATCTGCCAAGCCCAAGTTTTGGCCAATTCACAAATTTATCGTTCAGATAAGAGGTAGAAATGGTTTTTGGACTTTTCCAATTCGATGTGATCCGATGTGGATTGTAAATTTATCCCTGTCAATCCCAAGACCTTGGTCGAGATCACTGCAAAAAGGTTTATTGTTTAATTTTGAAAATGCACCTAACATTGTAGCAATTCAAGATAAATCTTGGCCTCTTTTCCCTTTGCTCATTTTTTTGGATGGCAGCAATGCTATCATCATCAGCTTAATTGCTGCAATTGAGGAATGAAGAAAGACCCATGCAATGGTTGGGATTTCCGGTGGTAATTTTGAAACGTGTCACACTGGGTGACCAAGAAGTGTGACACGGGTGCTACAATTGCGACCCCTGGTGAGAGAAGCCAAACTTAAACTTGGGAAAATGTTAGGCAGGACACTTTTATGGGCTGGGGAACATGCCTAAACTGCGCTTCGTTTCAAACGTCGATATCAAAAATTGGGCACATCAACAAACTGACACAACGGTATTTTGGTTTCTTGAAAATTGAGATTTTACAATGATCGTCCCAACTTTCCTGGGAAAACTGAATCTGCCCGTCCGATCCCTCTCCGTTGGTGTAAATTCGTCTGCAGAAATGATGTCAGCCTATGCCTCTGATCATTCTGAACTTGTTGATGACTTTCCTCCGAAGGATTTTCTTTTCGTTAATTTTTGCAAATGTATCCGCATGCATGCGCTTTTGTGTAAAGGATCAATCTGTCAAATGGACAGCAACTGACATGGTCCTCTGCGGCAGTGTTCGGCTCATGGATGGCAGAAGTCGGTTTGCGCTACTTGTCATATGTGCAACCTGCGAGCCTCTCTGAGCAGATAAACATTCGTGGTTGCGTGCCGCACTGTTATCAAACCCGTCAACATGACGCAAGTAAAAGCTGCTTCAATTCTTCCAAACAAGGACAATCAATTAGTTTCAATCGCTTAAGGCATTCTACTGTACCATGTTGGGTGGTAGCAATCCATCAAAATCTAAGCATTGTGCAAGCATCACACTGATTGCCATCGTTATAATTTCGATTCAGATTAAATTAGTAGCTGCAGGTTATACAAACTTGTTTTTAAATTTTAGTTAAAAAACCTGGAGGGTAACTCTGGGCACAGGGCAGTCGTCCAATAAACTGAGCATTATTGGCCAGAATGGACTTGACAAGATCATGTTCGCCTGCGTTTGTTGCTCAACCAGCAACTTTCTCAACAGAGCGATCCAGGGCCGGTCAGGGTCCGACCTTCTAAGGACAACGTTATCTCGTATATTCGGAACCATCTTCGAGTGGCCTTGCTTCATCATTGTACCATTTGTGGGTCCCTGGTTGCGATTGGTAGGTCAAACGTGATTTTAATATCAATAAGTGGCGTAATTCTCGCTTTGGGTGTCCCAGTTTTTATTTGTCCGCAAGAGGCGCGAATGTCGCTCGGTGGCCTACTGCGACAAGTAAAATGCATTGCGACTATACGGCGGTCGCGGGTTGTACCCACGGAATGTTAAATTTCTCTGGAACCGTTTCACGGATTTTGACAGAATTTTTTGTGCTGGAAAGCAGAAAAATGTGCGATTTTGGACGTTATAACAGCCCCGAATTTTTCGCTGGTAAAATGCTGAAATATTGGAGAAACAAAAGTGTCCAAGTTAAGATGTGATAAAATTCCGGGTTCCTGCCTCACATTTTCAAAGTTGGCGATTTTTTTTCCGCTGTAACATGGTTTTGACCTGCGGAAGAGTTGTAGAGGAAGCTTTCAGCTTTCCAAAAATACCAAAATCATTGAATTTGATCATCATTTTATGAATAAAAAACGCGACATGGAAGCATTATTTTTTCGTTGCGTCGAAAACAAAAAATGCTTCCATGTCGTGTTTCTTCTCCATAAAATGGTCAAATGATGTTCTAATTCAATGATTTTGGTATTTTTGGAAAGCTGAAAGCTTCCTCTATAACTCTTCCACAGCTCGAAACCATGTTACCACGGGAAAAATCGCGGTCTCCAAGGGAGACGCGGCCTCATCCCCGCTTATTTTTGTGCAAAAATAAAATGAATTCTTCCGCGTCGCGTTCTCCCTTGAAAAAAAAAGAGTCAAATGGTGTTCAAATGCAATGATTTTGGTGTCTGTGGATAGCTGAGGGCTTCCTCTACAACTCTTCCGCAGACCAGAACCATGTTATAACGGAAAAAATCGCGCGATCATTGAAAGTATTAGGCAAGAACGCAAAATTTTATCAAATCAAAATTTGAACATATTTTTTCCCCACATGACTTTCAAGTTTTGCCCGTGAAAAGTTCGGGATAATTTTATAGTCCTAAAAAGGTCTAATTTTCAGCTTTCCAACACAAAAGATTTCATCAAAATCCGTCATTTGGTTCCAGATAAATTAAACAGTTCGTTGCCGATGCACAGCGACGCACAAATCAACCACAGCCAAGAAAACCGGCCCCTTGACGCGACGGCAGAGAAAGGAAAAGAGCGAAAATTGGCGCTCGGTGGGCGGGGATGGGCAATGAGAGTTACGGCACTTATAAGTATTAGAATCACGTTGGTAGGTGGGTATGTCTCTCGCTGACCTCCATTTTACTTTTTTTTTCAGTTTTCATCTTTTCAGTCAATATGTCCCAGAGGCCTCATGAGCAAACATGACATCAGAGACCCAAATGTTCTCAACCTTGGATTTTCGCTTCCTCGGCAGGAGATGATGAAAGGAATTAAATTAAAATTAAAATCGAATTCGAAATCGAAATCCAAATCGAAATCGAAATCGAAATCGAAATCGAAATCGAAATCGAAATCGAAATCGAAATCGAAATCGAAATCGAAATCGAAATCGAAATCGAAATCGAAATCGAAATCGAAATCGAAATCGAAATTAAAATCAAAATTAAAATTAAAATTAAAATTAAAATTAAAATTAAAGTCAAAATTAAAATTATTGCTCATTAAAATTGAAATTAAATTTTTTTTATCTGCTATACATGTTATTCTTTCAATTTTTTTAGTATGCCAATGGTTTTATTTGCATGTTTGCACTGGCGTGTGTTGTTGCAAACGCAGGCGCAAACATGACAATGCAATGGCAATAGACACAAACTAAAATGAACTAAATACAAATAAAAACTAAATTATTTTAATTAAATTATTTAAATCATTTTTAAAAAATAAACTAAATATTACTAAACTTTTCAATTCACTCATTCGAATAAGCAAAACAAGTTTGCAAAAATATGCGAGCATGCTGATGTATTTTTTCGAAGGCAGAGGCATAAAAAGGGAGACAGATTGGACGGGCCACATCGATATGATTGTAAATAGAGCGTCGAAAGCCCTCTACTTTATTAAACGAAATTATAGAAAATGCCCCATTCAGATTCGTGAGTTGTCATACCTCTCATTGGTTCGTCCAATTCTGGAATACGCAGTGCCCGCATGGGATCCCTATTTGACACGTCATTGTGAGGATCTTGAGAAAATTCAGCGTCGAGCTGCCAGGTTTGTGATCGGGGACTACAGAAGAACAAGTAGTGTCTCAAATATGATTAATAGGTTAGGTTGGAGTTCGTTAGTCGACAGGAGAAAAAGTTCAGCGCCTCGTGTCGCTGTTTCAGGTTCTGAGTAATTACGGGGGTCGGGGAGATTGCCTTCAATACATTCGGTGCCCCACCTTTCTTTCACAAAACGATCACCAATTTAAAATTAGGTCACTGAGTGTTAGGAAAGACGTGGGAAAATTCTCCTTTATCAACAGGACTGCTCTTGACTGGAATAAGCTGCCGGGTCATGTTTTTAAATCTCCCCTCACAATCGCTGCCCTTCGGAATCGTTTTTCCCTCTTGTTTCCATCTTCTGATGAAACTTAAAGCACCCCAGCTGACAGCAGAAATTTGATATCTTTTGGAAATGCCCACTTTTATACTTGTCTTGGAGACAAGTTGAGCTTGTTTTTACTGATTTTCTCTGCAATGCTAGTTTAGACAATTCATTGTTTAATTGACGTGAATTTTTTATATTTTGACAATTGGTTTTGTATTCCTTTAATGTATGATAATTGGGGAAACCCACCAAATACACAGATTCAAATTCAAATTCAAATTCAAATTCAACTTCAGATATAGTGACGTAGACATCTTCGATTCGTATTATTGTGCAAAATATTTGCCAACCCTGATTTTTTGAATTTGAATTTTATTAGGTACTTTTATGGGTGTTACCCTACATCGTACATCTATCACCCCTATCTCGTCCTTTTTCAACCTGTCTCTTTTTTCTATCTTGTAATCTCTCACTCTTTGAAAAGTGGCCAGGTTGCTTGCACTATTTTTGATAGTATCCAATGTTGGCAGATGGGGTGAGCTTTTGTACTATGAAAAATTAATTTTCAAAAGGACGTTGGGAAGTTTTTCTTTTTTGTCGAGCACCATAGTTGAGTGGAATCAGTTTGCCGGCGTCCACATTCAATCTCCCCTTTTGTGTACCTATTCTCCAGCACCGTCTATTCGTTCATTTTTCCTGATTTTATGGTTCACTGGTTTATTCTTGATTTTTTATGGTTCTTGCTGCTGATAAGTTTTTTTCTGCTAAGGGTGCTTCATGGGTTTTACTGCTAAAGGGTGTGCATATAATTGATGTGTTTCTGTCATATTTTTGCTTGTTGTAATTGCATTTATTGATAAGGGGGCAACCCCGAAAATAAACGGATTTCATTCATTCATTCATTCATTCATTCATTCATTCATTCATTCATTCATTCATTCATTCAAGATTCTTATCTTTTATTGATCATGGACTATTTGATTTCCTATTATTTCAGGATTTGATGGTTATGAGACTTTGTCTCCTACGTAAGTTGCTCACTGAAATTTTCATTCTCCTCCGCCCCTCGGTGGGTTGTCTTATTTGTGGATTGATGGCAGGAGTGCGCCTCCATCCTGCCTAGCCACAAAAAATACAGGGTGTTATGTTCCGCCCATTGGGTCCCGGGACGTTTGGTTGGAAGACATTCGGCAGGGAGACGGCAGGAGGCATAATTTCGTGAGAATTTTGACTGGGAAGAATTTGGTCACATGGAGGAGTTTGTTTGGCAGGCGTTTGTTCTTAAATTGGGACACACTTGGCCGGCCCTCACGGAAAGTCTCACGAGTCTCTCTTTATTTTTCACTATGCATGCCGCAAGAAAATACATGAACGCAATGAAAAGTCATGACAAATTCATGCATGACAAAAGCAGTTACGCCTTTCTCGAGATAAAGTTGAACAATAAAATCGAGAAAAAATCATGAAAAGATCACATAAAGAAAATCATAGAATGTCATGAAATTGCTTGGCGCATACGATAAAACCTAATATTGAGATAAAGATATGCTTTATAGGGCCAAATCATTGTTCAAAAATTCATAAAATCAATTTTCATAAAATGAAATTTTTGATATTTCATTTAATAATTCAAAATATAATTCTTCATTCCCCGCAAAATATAACAATATTTTAAAAATATAACAATATTTTCCGTGGTGGACGAAGGGAAAGATATTAATTTTCAGGGCTGGAGACAATACGGCCAGCAAATACGAGAAAAAATATTTAAAATATAAATTCGTACGTCTTACTGCGAAATTGTGAAATCTCCTCTGAATATTTGAACAAAAAATGTTGATGAGTCTGTTGCTTTGATGCGCAATGTTGACCATTTCGCATCAAAAGTGTGATGCAGCAACAAGTATACCATAGCAGAGTGCAATATTATGCACAGAGCAGTGCAGAGTGGCTATGAAATTTAGAGCATGAACTTGACTAGAGGATAGCGACTATACACGGTCTTCAGTAATTGACGGGCCATAGGAGATTTTTGTCGGAATTTTAAAGCACGGAGCAAGGTAATTCCCCATCTGGCACGCGCTGCAAAAATCATTCCTTCGTGAAATGCGTTTTGCGGCGCATGCAAGATGGAGAATTACATTGCCCCGTGCTTTAAAATTCTGACAAAAATCTTCTATGGCCCATCAATTACTGAACACTCCGTACACTCCTTCGTCATCGCAACTCTGTTTTTCTGCCAATTGGCTGCAAATAAATTGTGTTTTGCTTATGATTTCGTCAGAGTACATCATTCTAACCTATTCTAACCTAACCTAACCTTACCTAACCTAACCTCACGCAAAATATTGATATTTGCAGCCATGGCACTCACTCGCGACTCCGACCAAAAAGCATTGGGAGTATACGGAGTGTTCAGTAATTGACGGGCCATAGGAAATTTTTATCGGAATTTTAAAGCACGGGGCAATGTAATTCCCCATCTATCATGCGCCGCAAAACGCATTCCTTCATGCCATGCGTTTTGCAGCGCATGCGAAATGGAGAATTACATTGCCCCGTGCTTTAAAATTCTGAGAAAAATCTCCTATGGCCCGTCAATTACTGAAGACCGTGTATAGTCGCTGTCCGCTTGTTGAACTTGTTCTCCGATTGTGTTTCCTGGCGTAGGAGAATAGAGACCCTTGGTTTACATCGCAATCATCCGCAGAAGACGCATTTTCCGAGCATATGTTGCTTGCAAGGTTTTTTGCTTTCAAGGATTGCTCTTATTATTATTGTTATTATTCTTATTCTCCCATACGCCAGGATCTGTATTCTCCACAATTGGAGAACAAGTCAATGTTCCAAATTTCATGCACTCTGCAACACTGCAGTGGTTTAAAAAAATAACACAATTTTTGCAAACATTGGGATTTTGCCTATTTGGGTTCCTCGAGTGAGCGCCCATTATTTTCTACTTGTTTGAAGGCCGAAATGTAATTCCAAGACCCTCAAATAGGTGAATTTCTCACCTGAACGGGTTTAAAACGGCAACGATAACATGGAAAGAGCAAGTAAGTCAGAGTGCAAACAGGGGAAAATTCCGTTTTTAGCGAATAAGTTTTTCGTTTTTGGTTTTTTTTTGGTTTTTAGTTTTTTGTATGCTTATAGCTTGACTGATCATTGCACGATGCATGTCCAGTGACGTGAAGTGTTGGAATTGTGACACAACATGGGCATTTCCCAAATAAGAAGAAGAAGGGGATCTGTTGTCGGAGAGGAATGCAACTTGAAACACTTCCGCGCTTCCGGCCCACGTTCGACAAAAACGGAACTCGATTTTTTCACGGGATGATTTTTTCAGTTTTGTCGAAAGGACAACAAAAAATTTCATTCGTGCAAAACAACACGAAACTCATGACGTAACGGAATAACGGTTTGTATGCAAGATCACTGGTTCACACAGCCAATTTCGACCATTGCGGTCCAACCATGAGCAGAACGGGTTCGAGCTGCGGACAAAAACAAGACTCAATTTTAGACGCTCGAAGTCCAACATTCAATTCCAGGTAAAAACTCGGAAAGCCCCAAACCAGGGCATCAAACCTGGCGAGAGGCCGCAAAACACTGCAGCAGGCAACGACACCAAGCGGGCAAAACCATTCGCCAAAATCTGCAATCTGCATTCGCGAAAACCGCAGTTCAGCAGGAGTCGAGAGCGGTGCGTCGGATGGTGAATTGAATCCAATTGATTCTGAGGCAACACTGGACCGGAGGCCGAGATTCAAAGAGATTTCTGAATTGAGCGTTCGAATCCAATCCAATCTTCGAGCCGTGAACGTGCAAATCTGTGCGAGCGGGAACCGCTTCATCGAAATCAACGGACACTCAAATCACGCTTGCTCCCCTTTCGAAATCCACGGCATGTGCGGGCGGCCGATGCCTCGTCGCTTCAGCCGCCGCGTGCCACCAGCGAACCAGCCCATCGTCCGGCTCTTTGCCCGCGAAACTGGCTCTTGCCGCCTCGGCGACGGAAAGGAGAATGCTTGAAAAAGAGACTTGAATAAGTGAATTGTCGGAATTGTCACGGCGTTGCGAGGGCGGTGCGGAGAAAAAGTGGCAAACGCCGATCAGGCGAATATCCCCGATTTCAGATATGCAAGGATCGGAGAAAAGGTGCTTCCGCCACTGCCTGCATGGCTGCATAATGGCAGAAAATCGCACAAATTATTTTTCTGCTTTCATGTTTCTCCATCAACTGCAGAAAAGTTAGATACCAACAGTTCATTCCTCCGCCTCGCAGACTTGCGCTTTACTCCTCGATGCGTCCTTGCATTTGAGAACAGCAGTTTCCTGTGAATGAAATCTAGAAAATGTGTTGTGCTGCTTGTGTTTCCGGAGAAACGATGAATGGTTGCTGCAAGATTTCCATCCGTCGGCCATTGAACTACACGACATTGAACGAATCATGTCATGGCTCAATGCTCTTCTCGGCCTTTACGCCAAAAATTTACATGGTAACTTTTCTTGTCGAGAAACAGGTCTTCCCAAAACAAAATGCACAGCTTTTGTGTGTCGATCGGCCGTTCGTCGATTTTGGCGCTATCAGGCTTGATGCAATACATTCGGGAGCCGGACGTTTCGTCGCGTGCTTAATGATGTTGATCAGCAATTTGTCACTTTCGGGGGCGAAATCCTTGGACAAAACAGAGGTGGAAGAACCACAAATAAGTTTTGAGATGTGAAAGCCATTTTTTCAAACTCTTTCACATCCAAATTCTAAAATTCCAGTTCCATCGAAATGTTCAAATTCACATGAAATCTATACACTGCGGAAGCATATCGGGCATTCACTTCTCTTTCACTTTCCTTTCACTTCTCTCAGAAAGAAGTGCTTCCTCAGTGTATAGATTTCATGTGAATTTGAACATTTCGGTGGCACTGGAATTTTTAGAAAAATAGTTCGAAATAAAATGAAAAGCGGATCTTTGAACTTTCTTCAAAGCCGCGAGGCATCACAGACAGAGCGTGAGTATTCCAAAAGACAGGCAGCACAGTAGCAAGGTCTTGAGATTTACTCTCTCTTAGGCATGGGCCATATTCCGTCTAAGTGCTCCCAGAGCGTTTTTCACATTTTCTTGTCGTATCACGTAACCTGAATTGTAAAGTCGACCGTCAAATGCCTCGTGTCACCACATAGCTTATACAATCACGACTGGTAATTCAAGCGAGGCATTTGACGGTCGATGGATAATTCAGGTTACGTATAATATGACAATAATAACGTAAAAAGAGCAAAAAGTTTTAGCAATTCTTCCATGGTTATGGACCATTCGAGATAACGCTCCAATGAAATTTTGAGAACCTACAAAGTCACATGGAGGCACTGCACATAAATCGTTATAGCAGAGAATGAAATTCAGAGGACGCAGAAACCTTCCCTTGTGGAACCCCTGAAGAAGTGCTCACTCCTGGAGGTGCTAAATGCGGACACAAGCTTATCAATCATAACACTAGCGCTTTTCTTCCCTCGAGGTTAGATTCCAAACGTGGTTGGCGCAGATGGACGCAAGGCGTAGATGGACGGAAATTTGAAACCAATTCCTCCTGAGTTTCAACTGCAAGAGTGTGGTGATCGACCAAGTCAAACGCTTTTTGAAGGTCAATTATTGATGCAGTAGCTATCTACACAGTCACTTCGTTATTCCAAGTATGTGAGCACCCACATCAGGCACAAAACTGACCACTTAAACCAATTGGGTTTCAAGAGGGTGAAATTTGTGAAATCCACGCTGAGCAGGACACGCACTTCAGCATATTCAGAAATGTGCAAAAATAAAATCTCTCAAATGACTCTTGAACTCCTGAAATCAGAGGAAGTGGCTGTTCGTTAAATGGATTTATGCGGCGCTCCTCCTGAACTGGATGACATTTATATTCTTCGAATCGTTGGGAATTTTTTCAAAATATTTTTCGAAAAAATATTTCCCAAAAGGGGCGACAGATCGATCGCTTCAGTGATCAATGCACTGGAATATAACCAGAGCCAGCTGTAATTTCCGGTATTCCATTTTACAAATTGAGTTGATAACACTGTATGTGCAATTTGTTGTGAGAGAAAACATCAATTTCTGTACAGCTCAGTGCCCGATTTGTTGACCGATTTGTTAACTGAGGGGTAAACCTCAACTTTTTGGGCAAAATACTCATATTTATGCAGAAAATACCCAAATTTTGGGTGAAATATTTTTCAATTGGGGGGGTAATACCCCACATACCCCTACAAATCGCACCCTGATGGTACAGCTCGACCACACAAGACAATGTCGAGGTGATCGACCTGTGTTTGACTCAACCCAAAAGAGCCGTTGAGAACATTGGAGTTTGGAACGCTGCTACAAAAGACACATGTGGAGCAAGGCCTCTGAGCACGAACGATCCATCTGTGACGCGTGGGTACGTCCTTGTGAAATTCTCCTGAAAACAAGAGATCAATTTTCACGCAGTATTGGTCATATAGATATTAATTAAACTACTTTTTTCTGTCTCTGTTCAATCTCTCTCTGTTCAATCTGTGTCTGTTCAATCTGTCAATCTGTCTCTGTGCCTTCAATCTGTCGCTATACTGTACATATATCAGCCTGCTCATCGGGAATCACAATTATGGAACCGTCCTCGTCAATCAATGATGAAGTCGATCTACGAGTATCTGATCCTCCGCTAACTAGGTAATTCCAAAATGATATTAATGCGGTGATTTAAGAAGCCTCTATAGCTGCGTATGGGTCGGAGAAAAGATTTTGAATTGTACTATGCTGCATGCCTAAGCTCATTTGCTATGAACTTTAATTTCAGTTTGGAATCAGTTGCTTTTTTCCATCTTCGGTGCCCACGTTGCAAAGTCTGAACAGTTTACGTACACCCAGTATAACCCACGGGTCGACAGCGGGGTTATTGGGTGTGTAAACGAATTGTGGACGGGAATTGCTTTTGAAATCGTGCAGGAAAGTTCCCTGGGAATCACAACTCATCAGCCTCTAAAGTTTT
>JASGXE010019602.1:0-11484 GCA_030068105.1 Sinentomon sp. SZTP_YWyxl
GAATGCCCCACCACATGCGTGGGCATCCAATTTCACGGACGTGTTTTTGACATACCTTGTTTTTGACTGCACAGAAAGACAGCAATCAGGAAACACGCATTGGGCGGACGTCCAGGAGTGGATCAACCATCCGCCAAGTGCCATGCATACGCGATCAAAGGTGAGGCAGCCAGTGCCAGGTTTGGTCAGGTAAAGTTGGCCTGCTCCACATGTGGTTGGGCATTCGGACGGAACTTTTCATGCGAGCAGAACCTTCAGAAATGTGCGTCCGGACTCGAAATCACATTGCGAAGGAGAGGAAACAAAAAGGCGTGTCTTTAAAAGCGCCTCTGTGTTCATTCCGCTTCAAAAGCAGAATGATAATTCAAGGGCGCAGATCTGGTCTGAATATTGGGGGGACGATGGATGACGGGATCTGGGGCAGCGCCCCAGCGGGGTTCCAAGGAGCAGAGCCCCTGGCATGGGGTCTGGAGGAGGGAGTCCCCCAGAAGTTGAAGAAATTTTGAAATTTCAGGTCCATTTTTGGTGAAAAATTGGGGATTTTCCACGACAATCTTGTCAAAAAAGACATTTTTCTGGCAGGGAAAATCATCACCAGCTCCTGTCCTTATTGGCGAAAGCGAAACATCTTTCTTGTTCTGACAGGACATCAACCGATTCCACTTTCCATCTTTGGCGGAGAAAATTCATAGCTTAAATTTTGGGTGGGACGATTCATGACTTTTGAAATATTGGGGGTATAACCTTCCGGTCAAATAGCACACATCTTTTTGTGCGAGTGGAGCAGATAACTTTTGTTGACGAGCATGTCCATTTTGGGTCAAGGGCTGCCGTCAATGGGTCACTACATTGTGTCCCTCATTCTGTCTTTACAGTTTCTGAGGATACCTGGACCCTGATTTCTGACATTACCTGTCAGAGCATCCAGTCACCAGTAAAGAAGCCAGCGATCAGATAGATGAAATCTGAAAAGGGCACAAAACCCTTGGGGCATTCAACTTTCCAATCTCTCAGTAGAAGCGGCAAGAATTCGAAGATGGCTTCATCAACTCACTTTTTGGGAGCACCAGAACAAAGTGATGAGTTAAGTGACTTAAAGGTTTTTATTACCCTTTAAACACTGTTGATCTTCACAGAAAATGACAAGCTTGGACACCATCTCAATGAGTGGACTATTCGCAAAGTGTTTATTGTCATGTGAATTACACGTTTATTGGAAAAGTGATTTCTCAAAAATCATTGTGTAAACAGCAAAGAATTGTAAATACAGTGATTATCTGAACTTGAATCAAAAATCAAATGTTTTAATCCGATTGATTAAAGGGGGGGACATGTTCTCTGTCCCCCCAGGATCTGCGCCCATGAAAATAATTTTTTGTTTTCGGAAGTGTCACGAACAACGATCAACGGTGAAGAAAACAGTGACCAGAGACAAGCTGTGGAAACAGACTTGAAATTGTTTCATGAACTCGCCAGCAAACGATTGAAACATCTGTTTGTTTAAAGTCGCATCAAGCGAAACGCCCTTTTGTTCATTGCCTTCAAGAGAAAAGGCATTTCTGTCCTCTCACTGTGCTCTCACAGAGTTGAGAAGTGCAAGGTGCTTGTTGCTTATTTTACTTCCAGGATGGCCTGATGAAGGTAAAAGGAGTCCTTACACTGGACTTTTTTGAGAACCTGAGGCAAACGTGCTCACACGAACTTTCAACGATGATTGATATTGTGTTTTTATGGGAGCCGCATAGGCACCTGATGCAAGTTAATTGTGCAAAACACAAGTGTCGACACGTGAGGGTCGCACTGATTTCGATTTTGCAATGCAGAACCGCAGAACTTTCCGAACTCGGAGACAAATTTTCAGCTCACCCAAGTTGAATGCGGTGTGGATTTTTCCGTCGTGCATGGTCGGGTTTGCAACAATGCATTTCATTTTGCGCGAGGTGGCGGGGTATCTTTTCTGTTTTGCGATGTGGTGCGGCGCAAAGAAACGCTGGGCCAGCGGGAGCAAGAGTGTGCATGCAGTATGCATGCCGTTCGAACCAAATTCTCATCTTGGAAATTGGAAGGACCTTTGGGAAAATGGTTGACATTTTTATACCACTTCAAGGATAAGGCTCAAAATAGGACGTTTGCGTCCCCAAACTCCAAGCTTTCCAAAGAACTATTCAAATCCTCGGAACTCCTTCTACTTCGTGAGATTTTCTATCACAAACGAATGTGCTTCTAAACCATTTTTTCTGCGGTAGCAGCAGCGAATCTGAAAACGTAGGCTTCGCTACGCTCAGCCAACAACTGTAATGTGGGTAGACGGCCCAAATAACTGAGTAAATTAATGACAATTGATGCCTCTTGATCTTTTCATTTGTTGCATTCTGTTCTGGTACCTAAGCTATATGGATGTTTTTGCCTGAATGGGAAGGGGATGAAGAGAGAGAAAACAATTATTTCCCCAGACAACTCTTTGATGCAATAGTGTGAGTGCAACCTGCACATCATGATTATGATGGGGATGCTTTTCCACATGTGAATACGAGTAGGTAATGCCCACACTGTATGCAAAACTGATCCATCACATTACCTAGTCTGTGATTTTGGATTCATTGATTGGAAATAAAACTTGCTGTGTTTACATTTGCCTGTGTGTGGTGACCAGACTGATCAGTGGTAAATAGCACGACCAGATCTTCTGACAATTTAGAGCTTGTCAATCTTACCAGCCTGCCCTCCCTGAATGGAATTATTGCTGTTATCATCATCCCACATGCGGGGAGCCCATCCCCCTGAGTGCAGATGTGTTGGGAAGAAGATCCAGGATATGCACCATGTCACTTGCTATTGGCAAGCATGTGATGGGCCTGCCTGGCTTTGTGCAGCAAAGTAACTGGTAACCCCTTCCACGCTAACACCATCATCCATTGAGATAATGATTTTTAAAAGTAATTATTGTCAACAGTTCCAACAACCTGTGCAAAATTCTGGACACTCTTCTGTGTCGTCATTCGTGAACATGATGTGTGCTTTCGGACCTGCAGGCATGACAGTTTGGAAACTTTTGCCAGAACCTGGATTCGGAATCGGACATGGGATCTCTGGCTCTGGCATCCCAATCTGAAGTGGTAACGAATTGCACCACAGTGATGCAACAAAATTTGGAGTCTAATATCATCAACTGAACTGAAGAGACATAAGAGTGAAACGAACAATGGAAAATGTGAGTGCATATTATTTCCCCACTTTTTTCGGGACATTTTCGGAGACCTTTTTGGGGCCGTTTTTGCGGGTGATTCAAATTTCAATAATTAATTCTCTTCAAATCCACACACCTTCAGCTGCAGACTGGCATTTATTTCATAACCAGTCCGGGTCGGTGGAACTGTCTTAGGAGTTTGCAATAGCACAAAGAAAGGGTTCAAAATATGCGTTGAAAATTAGCATAGGGTACCTGCTTCACTTTTTTAAATTGTTATCCTAGAACTTCTCTCTTTTTTTCAGATTGGAGTTCTTAATGACGAATACACATGTCTCGGCCTTTGTTTGGCTTTGTTCTTTTTCCCAGTTGGGATACTCTGCTGTTTGGCACTGAAACAACGAAGCTGTCCACATTGCGGTGCAGTTTTTGATTAATCAATAAGTCTGAGTCAGTCAAAATGGATGGTCTAAAAGATAGATTACCGTACAGCCCCTGTGATTCATACCTACTTTTGTGAGTCAACAAACAGCCTTAGCCATTCCAAAAAGTGCCATCTCTTGTTTGTTTGTTAGTTAGTTTGTTTTTTTTTTATGAATTTTTGTCGCTTTTTGCACTGAACCTACATTTGAGATTTTAGCTGTTGATTGTTGCATTTTATTGCATAAATCTCGAAATTGTTCAAAATTGACATACCTAGCCTACCGAAGTGTTTTCGAAATTAAAGGCTGATTTTTGTTCCTGCGTGTTATTGATAAAGTGAATTTGTTTCTCTGAAAATTTATGAAAACAACAACATTCATTGCAGACCACACAGACTTTCAATTTCGTTCATCATGATAACAGGAATTAAAAGTAGGGACACCGATGCCATTTTTTCTCTACCTCCATCTTTGGAGTTAAGGGGCCTTAAAACACCCTAAGTGCTCATTTTTCTTTAATGTGGCATGTGGGCCACTGGGGGTTTCGGGGTCCCTTCTTCAAAAAGGGAGGATGGAGAAAAAATCATTTCACTTTATTTTTGTTACAATCATCACATGGAACGGAACTTAACCTGAAAGTTTGGGTGCTCTGCTCTGCGATGATTTTCAATGTTTTTGCCCTGCCCTTACACCTTGAATGGGCCACTAGGGTCTTTAGAGCTCAGCTTCCTTTACTCCAAAAAGGGACGGTCCTTCCTGAATTGTCTGTTTTACGGAACACTATTTATATATATGCAGTCCAATCAGACTCTATCCATGCCCTGTTTAAAGTTTTTTCCGAGACAGCCTCATCCCACTGTCCACTGCAGTTCTGTCTTTCACTGTCCAGACAAATTGAGGTGCAGTGGTACTTCTGTTGCGTCATGCTTACTTCTGTTGCTATAGGCCTATCTTACTCTCTTGCCAGCTGAACACATTCTAACCTCTTGAGCTACATTCTAACCTCTTCAGGATTTGAAGCAAATGAAGCTCATGCCATCTCCACGCAAAACTTCAGGCTTAAGAGAGCCGATGATACCATGTCACGCTGAAAATCGCTACCTTGTAGTAAGGCATGGTGCAGAATTCAAATGCAGGACATTTTGTACTGCTGCTGTGTTTGTGCGAATACCTTGGTAACCACCACACCGCAAAGGCACTTTGGATTTATGGAGGTGGGTGGTGGTAGGTATAACTTATTTCAATGGGTATTTGAATTTGAAGTTCACGTGCCAGTGTGATGACTGATGAGAATGATAACAGTCATCTCATCTGTCTTTGCACAAAAATACAAACTGAGATCGCCGACCGTAATGTGATGCTGAAAATTGCATTTTAGGGCATTCAAAATTGCATGAATCTGCAGTTGTCAGATCTTATGCTGCCATTTGTCCGAGAAACCCGAACGATTCGTTGTGTTCAATCATATTTCCTGTCAATCATTTAAGACTTTTGTAAGCCAAATCTCAACTTTCTTTTCACAATGGCAAGGTTGCTGGTCTCTGGTTAGGCTGACTGGATAGACTGATAGCCAAAGCCATTGAATGAGGTGGAATCTCAGATGTAAGCCTATCTCTTTTAATTGCATGTTTATCAATCGAATCTCAAAATCAATCGCTCTCCGTTATGATTTTGCCCAAAAATATCTGCCTCTTGATACTCTTGCAGCAAAACAGCTGGGAAAAATAATGACATCTGATAAAATTTGTATTTTTGGATCTGGGGGGGGTGGGGGAGATATTTTAGTTTTATGAATCCTGCAAATCGTGTTGCTGATGTAAAAAATCATTCTGAATTGTTTGACAGAGCTGGATTTTGCAAATATCTTCTTTCCATCTCCCTCAATCAAATGATCTTCACCTCAGGAGGCCAAAATGGCATCCATGGATTGCGCTTAATGATGTTTACGCCAAATTTGTGACCACCAATTGCCGTCAAATGCCCTACTTATGTATTACTATGCTTTTATATATCCTCATGTAACATTCTGTTTAGAGTCATGGGGTGCTGCTATAGCAGAATCACTTGCTAATTCAATTCTTGTGTTGCAAAAAAAATCTGTCAGAATAATTGCCCTTTCACCATATCCAGAGCACACTGCCAAGATTTTTGACACCTCGCAAGTGCGAACCTTCATATCGCTGCCAGCTTACAAATTGGGTATCTTACAATAATTGGTTATCTTTAAGCGTACACCGGGTAAATCAAATAAGGGTGTCGGTTTATATTCGTTGTCTGTTAGGACAACCAATGAGTGGAATTCACTTCCTGTTGAGGTTTTTGGTGGGCAACGTGACATTGATGCTGCAACTTTTAAGCGAAACCTTGTGCAATGGTTTTCTGGTAAACTATGCACATCATTCCATACTTGATGCCAATCTACATCTACCTAGGTTTTCATTCTTCTCCTTCTGTAAGCTCTCATAAACTGTGCTGATTTGTGCCGGAGTTCTCTCCATGCAAATTAAACTAAATTATTATAATAATAATTATAATAATGTACACAGCTTTGAACGTCCGGGGAAGCTGATCTTCCATAATTGGTTTCTAAGGAATGAGAACAATACACGGGCAGGGACAAACTCTAATCTCTTGCTTCCTTCTGTGAGAACCAATCTTGCCCTTCGAAGTGTACGGTATTCTGGGGTTTCGCTTTGGAACAGACTTCCGAGTGCCGTAAGATGTGCAGAAACACGACGTGTTTTTACAGAACTGTACATGATTGGATGGCCAGAAAGTATCTGACCTTCTTTCAGCCTATTTCTATGTTATTCTTGCAGTTTTTCCTTTTTTTTCTCTTCAGCTCACAAATGACTCTGCCCATGTTTTTTGCTTTCTTTTTTTCAGCTTTCTGTTTCACCAAAATCAATTGTTTTTTCAAATTTCTGTGCATTGTAAAAGGGATGCCACTACGGAATATTCCCAGCATCTCTTCAAGACTGTTTTTTGATAAATCATTGTTTAAAATTTCAAATAGGTAAAGGTTAATTTCAATTCAATGCAATTGCCAAATTTGGCTCTCACTCCATTCATATTGTTTTTCTCAATTGATTTTTTGATCAGGAAATAGGCATGTCATGCCTTACAGTGGCATGGAGAAGGGGGGGACACAGGACATGCCTATGCCATTTTGGGTTCTCAAGTGCCCTTTTGAAAACGTGTAATGAAATAAAATACACTTGATCTCTTAATACAGTAAATGTACAAAATGGGCTTTTGCAAATTCTCAAGATTCCTAATCAATGCTGCATGTCGAATCAGATCAGAAGTTTATTGTTTACGAATGTTTATGAAGGTGATGCCACTTTTCAACAGAACTAGACTCACAAATTCAAAGTTTAAGTATTACTTTGTAGTTGATTTAGGCTAGATTGGGGAGTTGAGAGATGAGGTTGAGTGATACACGAGTTGGTTTATTTCTCTCTCTCCATGTCATTCTTGTCTTGCAATGCTAAATGTTTGGTTTGTTTCATAGACCTCTCTCCAGTTGGAAGAATGGCAAAAGTGAAAGTGAAACCGGTTACCCTCGTGGATGTTTCTTCACAGAGGCTTCAATAAGAATTTATTTGTCCATTCCGTTCAATTCAATTTCTCTTTTTGTCTTTGGCCCCCACAGGGGCTCCTGCCCCTAGTAAAATTATCCATTCAATTGAAAAACAATACTTTTCTATTCCAAGGAACATGTTGTCAGATAGGCTTTCTACCAGAAAAGTTTATTTCTTTGCCAATAGTTTTTGTCATTGTTGGCTTCTGGTCACTTCTTTTTTGTTCTCTCAATATTTGAAGAAAAAGAATAGCCTTATTTACCTAGCCCAACTGGCTCACTCTATATTTCCACTAAGTTTACTTTGATTACCCACTCTTAACATGCGTGGGGGGCCAAGGCATATTCATCTGCCTCAGTAAAGTTTTAACTCGGGAGGTAAAAGAGAGTCCTGCATGCCACTTTGGTTAATAACCCAGCCAGTGGGAAAATTAAGAGTGGCAGGACTCGCATATAGCAAGCATTCCTGTTAAATTCTCGAATGGCTGAAAGAAGAAGAATGGAAAACCAAATTATGATGGATCAGGATCTTTTCCGTCCTGAAGATCAAACACATCTGGCCTGGCCTGGCATTCCAAGCTGCACATACAAGAGACAAAAACAACAGTGCACGTCAGGGTTGAGCATAGGGGGGTAGGGGGGTTACCCCCCTGGCCTTAGGCCGTGGTTACCCCCCCAGCCTTTTTCCGAGGGTACCCTTGGCCTAAGGCCAAGGGTACCGTCGGAAAAAGGTGGGAAAAGAGTCCTGGTGTGTGCAGGGCACACACCAGGACTTCAATAGGTGGCAACATTGTTTCTTTTGTACCTACTTTCTGTTTGATTCCCCAGCCGGAAAAAGGCTAGGGGGGGTAACCTCGGCCTTTGGCCGAAGTTACCCCCTACCCCCCCTAGAATGTTGCTATTGAAGTCCTTCCTGGTGTGTGCCCTGCACACACCAGGAAGGACTTCAATAGCAACATTCTGTTTCCTTTGTACTTCCTGTTTTGATTCCCCTGCCGGAAAAAGGCTAGGAGGTGTAACCTCGACCTTCGGGCTTCGGCCGATGTTACCCCCCAAGCCTTTTTCCTAGGGGACCCTTGGCCGAAGCCCTGACTCCTGGTGTGTGCCCTGCAAACCTCAGGACTTCAATAACAACATTCTGTTTCTTTTGTACTTTCTGTTTTCATTTGCAGATAATGGTAAAATGAAAAAAAACTCATTTTTTTCCTTGCTCTATCTATTGCGACTGCAGACCCTCCAGGATGAGAAAAAAAGGACATGAAATGTCGTAAAATGGCATCTGAGGACCCCTGATTTGTCAAAAAAGCTTCAGCTTTTGGGGGACGCTGTCCCCCAAACCCCCTGCCGCGGGCGCTGCCCCCTGGACCCCCGCTGGGGGCACAGCCCCCCAGACCCCCTGCATTTTCGGTGCCTACCCCCCCCCCGTCGTATGTCTCTTTACCCCCCCTCTAACGTACCCTACCTTGCCCATCCCTGGTGCAAGTGTCAAATAGCCAACACAAAAAAAATCAGCACCATCTCTCATAGTTCTTTCGCAATTGAGAAACATGGGCTGTCAACAGTGTATTCTCCATTCATACCCAGAAGTTCGGAAGGTGACAGAGTTGATATATTGACATCCCAACACAAAAGGATCTGCCCTATGGCTATGATCGGAGAGTAGGGGCCTACATGACCAAGAGGGTTTTGCAAAGACTTCCCAACTGTACGTACGTACATCGAAGGTGGGAATACAGGTACATCGTGATCAGCAGTGTTTCATTTCAACTCAGAAGACAAGTACCTATCTATCAACTCCGACATTGTTTGTTCTGAGGTGACAAACGATGCAATCATAGACTTCAGATTTCTATTGACACATTCGATTAAATTGGTTTGTGGATGATGAGGGGAAGTAGTCGTATGCTTAACAACCCATGCTGCTTAGAAGATCCGAAAAACATCCGATACAAATTGAGAACCAAATTGAGATCACTAAGTGTAAACTGTGGGGTCCCGTTCGAGTAAACATCTCTCATGAGAGACACTTAGAAATTCTAGCGGTGGTGGAATCCCCCAGAGCAAAAAGTTCAACCCCATCTGCATCTGCTGTAGGAATCCAAAACAACAATGATGAGAGGAGAAACTGGTTTCCAATCTTTGAACAAAGAAATGGTCCCATCGAGTAGATATATGCCTATCCCCCCCCCCCCCCTATATTCTCCAAGTTTCGGGCCTTTGGCTACCAAGAACCAAGGGTGGTTCCATCTTTGTTAAAAGGCTTCCCTTTGGGCCTGGTCTCCTTGCGGAAATAAGGACATGCCAATTTCGGAAGCCGGCACCAAGCAATTTAAGGGTGGCCATCTTCTGAATTGTTGCCGTGTGGGCGCGGTCCGGCGGGTGACTGAATTTGGCGCCGCGCCAAAAAGAGCATGTCTTATTTTCCAGCAAGCGACGGCAAGAAACAGCAAGTGACAGCATGGCCCACAGCAAGCAGCTAGCCAGCCGTCCAGCTTGCGGCACAGCAAGAAACAGCTAAGATGTGAACCACCCTTTAAAATCCACTTCATCGTTTTCTGCAGTCCAAAATGACAAAACAGTTGATAATCATAGAAAAATGAGAGCACTTTCTCTTGAGCGGAAAGGGAAAGGGAAACTGGAACAATAAATTGTAGTTTATCTGAAGACAAGAAATATTTATCAAAAGAAATATGTGTTTTTGAAAACCCCCAACAAGCTTTTTTGGTTTTCATTTTCCAAATTCACCACCCCTCCGGAGTTTGGCAAAATTCTGTTGGATCGATACCAGCAAAATTGAAAGGTTTTGTCAGTTGGCATTGTCAGAATGAGAAAGATGGATCTGTTTGAGTGATCACATTCAATCGACCAGATCTGTGATCTGCAGCAGATCTTATAAGCAAACTGCTGAACACTAAGCATTGAACGTGCTAAATGATTTTTGAGGTCTGTCTGCCGTAATTTACCGACTACAAAAACGAATTATCAGTTACAGACAGTTTAGGGTCTGCACTCAAGAAAATGCTTCCAGCATTTCAGTGCAAAGATCACAGCAACTAGCAAGACACCCTTTTTCATTTATTATGTGCTGTAATTCTTCTAGACTTCTGCCAATCCGCGACTAATGTATGAAATAACAAACTCCTTACGATCAGTGGATCTTTGCATTGAAACGGATTCCAGACCAATGCCACACATCCGTACAAATGACAGTCTAAACTTTTCAAAATTAGACTATGAAAGAAATGGAGCAGAAGTTAACCCCTTGTGTGCCAACTTTTTGTGAGAATCGATTCTTAAAATCCTTTTTTACAGAAAAATGCAAAATTTGAATTGCGTGCTTTGATCATTGGCCTTCAGTCATTGATCTGCATGATCAACACCACCCATTCCTCAATTGTGTTATCTTCAATGTCCTTTGGCAAGTTTGTCTACTTCCCTCCCCTATCTGCTTTTACAATCTCAATTCCAGTGTGAACAGTGGTGAGGAACATTGCATCCCTTTTATCTTTCCTTCCACTGCTGACTGCAACCATGTGATTTTGTTGTTTTGATCGATCATATCGCACCAAACCATTGACAATTGTGCTTTTGAATTTCTTGAATCCTTTACCTGTTTGCATAATTCCAGCATTTTAAAAGTTATCCAATCAGTGTACAACTTTGTATCCCCGACTCTTTGAGGTCTTCCATAGAGTGCAAACAACTTTTGTACCTTGGTTTGTACCTACAAACATTCAGTTTCTGGAGAAAAATGTGTCCCCTTTCCTACATTATAGATAACCAGGTTCCAAATGTTTCTATCCTGTTGCCACATCAACAAGCATGTAAATTACTACTGAGGCCATTCTCAGTAAAGTGGATAAACTTGGAAATCTGTTGAAAATGCAGCCTGCTAATTCGAGTAACAAATCCATGTGTTCTCAAAAGACTTTGTTTGGTTGGTGTAGAATCGGCACATTGCAGGCTTGAGACTTCTGAGCAATGCCACTTAACAGCATCATTTACATGCAATAGCTGCCCAAAACTGGTAAAATGCATCTCTTTTTCAGAGGGCTCAGACGGCTACAATGGCACAACCCACTAGGTTTCCATGGTTACCATGAAAAAGGTACTCCTTTCACTGGCATTTGGGTTGAAATTGTGGGGAAATGGAGGGTCGGAGTACTTTTTTTCACTGAACATTTTCGTTCAGCGTACTTTTATGAATCATTAATCGAAAAATGGCATTTGTGTAGCGACCAACCATCTAATTATCTCAGCTATCCCAAAAAACTGCAATTTCGGATTTTTTA
>JASGXE010019606.1:0-11177 GCA_030068105.1 Sinentomon sp. SZTP_YWyxl
TCCATCAATCATAATCGGTCATTCATTCATTTGGTTGTTTGTTTCGTTTCGTTTTGTTTTGTTTCAGTTGTTTTCTTCTGTTTTTGCTCTGCTACTCCTGTTCCTGCCGGTTGCTTGCCTTACTGCTCGTAACGAAAAAGAAGAAAAACAGCAGCAGCAGCAGCAACTTGACGTGGTTCCAGTAATTGTCACCCCCTTGCATTCTGACCTGGAGAATTGTATTCATTCATAAACAGAATGGTGACCAACCCCCCTCATCATCAACTGAGTAATTTTGATTTTAAGTAAAGGAAAAGGTCATTCAACTTTTGGAAAATAATGCTGCTGCAGTTTGCCTTTTAGGGACAAGCAGCTCGCTCGGCTCGTTTATTCGCTCCACCAGCCGTTGAAAAAAAGAGCAATCAATAATCATAATTATTGTTGCAATAGAAATAGTATCACCTGCATTCGCTTTTGAGGAGTGGACTCGAGTAACTTGTTGAATTTGGCTGCCCTCATTTAACATTTAACGAATGTCATTAAGATTGTCCAAGTCATCCCATCCCCACTGAGACTGAATTGTCATGTTTGTATTAATTTGTGTTTTCTTCTTTGTCTGTTCACACCAGAGGTGCTCAACCCACGGCCTACCAGCAGATTTTCAGTGGCCCTCTGAGCGCCACGAAATGATCGAGTCAGTTGCGCCCCGCACGAGCAGCCATGCTGTGATTTTTTTCTCTTTTCGCTTGATTGACGTCTGGAGAGAACATGTTTGCATATATGTTATGAAAATTATGTAAATGTCCAATGCCAAAATTTGCTAAGCATCTTCATTTCTGAGATATTGGCTCCCAAAGATGGCCGACAAATGGTAATTTTTGGAAATTTGGGGGTCCACATCTCCAAAATGGGGGGACGGAGCAAATTCTGGCATTGAACATTTTCTCTTCAGTTTACTGTGCCAAATACACTCGCTATGGATGGATGCACTAATGCCCAGTTTTTCCAACACGGATCAAAGTGGAGATGATCTGAGATCAATTGATCTTGGATCAGATTCTGATCCGAGATCAAAATGAGTTGAGTTTTTTTCAGCAATCTGCTCCGAGATCAATTGATCTCGCATCAGAGGCACGATCTCAGATCAGAGAGAATTTCTGATCTCGAATCAGTTTCTGAAGCACTGTTGGGACAGCCTCTGCATTGGAGTTCACATGCACATTTTGGTTGCCGTGGAAACAGAGAACGTTTGTGTTGGAGTGTCCTCTCCTCCAGTGACCGTGTTCAAGCGCGTGTCGGCGTAAAATATAAACGGAAATTATTGAAAGTTTCGAGCGACTGGGGGAAGTAGCGCAATGGTATCGCGACGGATTACTGACTCTCAGGTACCGGGTTCAAACCCAGGTAAACGCAAATTTTTCCAAATTGATGAGTGATCACTTGGCTGTTATTTGGAAGGGTGGATTTTGGTGAGTTGATTGACAAATTATTTTTGAGCTTGTTGCAGTTGTTGTGTCTCGTGTCGACAGTTAAAGATGTTGAAAAAGACGTTTGGCGCAGTGAACAGTTTTCTTGCCTTTTTTGTGCGTCTTGTTGTTGTTCTTTCGTTCTGTTCTTTCAAACACATGACATCTGAGGGAGATCAAATTCGCGGATGTGAATTGCAGTGCTGTTACACATATAGGGAGACGGCAAGGTCGCTCAAGTCAAGTGACCCTTCGTTTTCCTTCGCTTGAAAAGGTGCAGAAAAAGAAAAAAAAATGTGTTCGATCTGTGAAGAAGACAACACAGACACTGTTCATACTGAGTACCTATCATGGGAACCAAATGAAAACCAAAAAATACGATTAAATTAAAAAATTAAAATTGAAAACATTGTGCTTAAAGCAGAGTCGAAAGAGGGGAAGATATGCAAAAAATAAATCGCCGCAAGTGCAACCGTTCGGACTTATTGCCCAGTTTGTTTTCGAATGCCTTGTTTTTTCAAAAACAACACAACTCTGCGAACACAACTCAAATGTCAATTTTACCCACTCTGAAATCCGCCGATCACTTACCCCCCTTGATCCGCCAAAAATGGAGGATCAGATTTGATCTCGGATCAGGGCCAATTGATCCAAGATCAGAACTTGAGTAACCTTGGAAAAACAAACAATTATTTTGATCCGAGATCAGCCACTGATCCAGGATCAGTTTCGACAGCGTGATCTCGGATCAGATTCAAAAAAACTCGAATTCGACTTGATCCGAGATGGAAAAACTGGGCATAAAAGAAATTCATCGACCCACACAGACATCCCAGAAATGGCTTATTTTTGGGAATGTTTTTGTGGGGGCCATATCTTCGAATTGGGGGACTGATCAAATTTTTTTTTCACTGAATCTTTTCTCTTTAGTTTGTCCAGCGGAATCCATGCATGGAAAAATGTTAAGTTGTCACCAATTCTATCAATCCCCAGAGACACCCAAAAATGGGCTGATTGTGGTAACCATTATTATTACTGGGGGCCATTATTATTATCTCTGAAATGGGTGAAATGGGGGTTGCAGCACATTTTGTCCAAATGAGACTTACTTCTCTCTTTTAAATTTATTCAAAAGGGTTGGTAGGTACAACAAAACAATGGAAAACAGAAGCCAATTAATTCTCTCTTGGCCTTCCTTCAGTTCTAATCTTGAGAACCTTCTCCACCCTCCGAGAGAGAAGGGGGCTTAAAAAAAGGCCGCCAAGATAAGTTACGATGGGCCCAAAATTAAGACCCTGCCTCTTAAGACCCTGCCTTTCAAAGAACAAATTTTGGCATTAAATAAAACCATTTTTTGCAGGCTCCACTGATGGATGACAAACCGGCCAACATAGGAATGAGGTGAGCTAAGGAAAGATTTGATTTCAATCTTTCGATTGACAAAAATCATGTTTTGTCTATTGAAGCAGCAGCAAGAGCAGCAGTTGCGTACGCCACATCAACAAGAAACAAACGGAAAAAATGGTAAAAATGAATCAATACACATCAACAAGGTGGCAGTTAACAAAGTTAGAGAAGGAGAGAGAGAGAGATATTTATTCACAGCATGATTAGGTAGTAAAGTTCATTTCATTAGTTACAAATTCGTTAAGTCTAACAGTTAGTTAACAGCGTAGGTACAAATAGTTATCACATATTTCCTTTTTTTGTCATCAATCATCGTCTGCTAGACAGACCAAGAACAAGAATGAGAATAGCAGATGACAAATCACTGATCGCCCGGACAGCCAACGGAACGGAAGTAAACAAAAAATGCATCACTTGACTGTTTGGTGTTTTCCAACCCTCTCCTCTCCTCTCCTCTGCATCAGATCAGATCAGATCAGGGTGGGGAAGGGGATGCGGATGATTGGACAACAGACAGAAGAAAGTGGACGTCCTAACTTGCGTTCGCAACAATCGATTTCAGTTCTTGAGAAATTGTATCTCTTAAAAAAAAAACGTACATACCGACATGCAGCACGCATGCACGTAACCAGATGGATTAAGTTTTCAGCATTTTTCATTTTACTGTTTTATTCCGTTGGCTGCTAAACAAACAGTTATTGCAAGCTGCTGATAATCTTTTCTTTTCTTTTCTTCTAGCATATTCAGTCTTTTGTCTCATCTGGTTGGTTCGGTTTTAGTTTTAGTTTATTCGTAGTAGGTAGCAGTCTTTGGTTTGGTTTGGGTTTCTTCAAATTAACTAACTGTCTGTCTGTCTGTCTCTGTTTATAGTTATGAGAGAGTTACAGAGTTCATTCGTTCGAAATAGTCACATCACATCACTGACTGCTGCCATTCCACTCCACTGTTGTTGGAGAGTTGAATTGAGAAGAGAATAGAAGAAGAGACAGATCAATGTCAATGTTGATTGATGATAAGAGGGCAAGAGGACACCCGGCTACCGCATGCGGAAAGTCAGACAGACGCATTTGGAATTGAATGAACGAATGAATGCACTGATGGATTAACTTTCTTTTGCTGATTCATTCATTCACCGAGTTGGATTCATCATGTATGATCAAATCAAGCAATATGATCTGATCTTGTTGTGATATCCACATCCACATCAACTTGCTAGGTACATTTACACCTGCTTTCTTGATCACACCCAAACCACCCATCCTTCCAATCATCCATCCTTTGGAGAAGGAACATCCACCAATTGAAACAGCCAATCCATCTATCCAACCGTCTGGTCTGCATCTGTGGTGGTCAATGACAGCTGTTGTTGTTGCCATAACATACAACCACCTCCGTCCACCTTCTTCCATTCAATTCGTCCATTCATTCAGAAGGGAACACCCATTCATGTATCCATCCACCTCCGTCCATTCCATTCCATTCCATTTCCTTCGTCAAAACATGCAAACATCACATGCATTATTGTTCTTCCTCTCATCAGTTCCATTCCATTCCTTCTTTGTGGTGTCTGTGTGTGTGTGCATGTGTGTGTTGTCCTTCTTGCAGGACGATGGAAAGAAGGAAGGGGGTAAGGAGAAAGAAGGTGGGGGGTTTTGGGATGCAAAGCAAAAGCAATGAAAAAATAAGAGAGAGAGAAGAGAGAAGGAGAGAGAGAGGGAAAAAACCCGGAGAGGGGAAAAAAGGGGAGAAAAGGGAGAGAGCGGGGGGAGAGGCCCCTTGGTGGGTTTGATGAAAAAGGGGTTTGGACCGGGAGGAGGACCGGACAGGACAGGCACACATTTTAAAAGATGATGATGATCTGGAAAAGTAGAACGAAAGAAAGAGAAACCAAAATCATCATCATCATCATTATACCAGATAGACTGATCCCCAATTCACTCTTCCTACACCACACGTTAGCAATATCTGCATCAAATTATTCTGACTAGAAAAGCCAGTCATCCTTCCGGATATAGTAAGTAATGCAAAGCAAAGCATGAAGCCCAGGATGTTCCATATAGTCGATGCCTGCGTCAATTAGTCGGTTTTTGCGTCAGTCCATCTGGTGCAAAAACAAAGCATGAAGTTCAGCATGCTTGATTTAGTGAAGTTCTCCTGCCTGGTGACGTTGCGCAGCCCGCGCCGCTAACGTCTGTTGAGATGCTACTGTTTTATATGGAACTCGTGATTTTCAAAAAAAAAAAAAAAAAAAAAAAGAGAAAAGAGAAATGTCACTTTTTAATGCCTCAAGATGTCAGGGAGACCCGATTCTGTCAAAACACTCCAGCTTTTTTGGGGGACATCGTGCCCTGAATCCCTTGCTGCGGCACTGCTCCTGGAACCCCCGATGGGTAGCTCTCGCAGTCCTTCCCTCAAACCCTCCTGCCTCAAAACTCCAGGCGCCCCCTCTTGGCAAAAGGCTGGATCCGCCACTGTTCTGGCACTAAATTATGAAGATTTGAAATAATGTCAGTCATGGTGCCATTTCGAGACCTTGAAAAGAATTGGCATGGCTTTTTTTCTGAATCACACTTCCACCTCCACAGACAACAAGCATAGACATAGACATAATTAGGTTGCCTGCCACCATCATCCACCAAAAGCTTGCAGTAAAGTAAAAAAACAAACGCACGCCACCCTCTCCATGTCAACTTCTGCAAAGAATGAAGAAGAGGAAAAATGTTGAATTGAATTCAACTCAACTACAAAGTTGCACACATTTTCATACTTACATGTGCAGGTATTTTCTTTGATATTTTCGCCCAGTTCATTGGTTTTTATTTTTGTATCATCACACGTTTTGACACCTGGCAGCTGACTAACCATGCCCCCCCCAGCAATTACTTTGGTAGGGTAGGGTACAGTGCAGGCAGCTGGGATGTGGGAGTGAGCATGTCATCCCCAAGATGTGAGGTGCATTTCAGGGATATCACTGGGTGGGGCATCCATTCATTTCTGAACTGAAGGTAATACATTTCAAATAGGTGCAATTTCTTTTTGGTGGGGGAGGGGAGGGAGGGGAAGAGATGAAACCGGACATTCGCAGTGGGACAGGGGAATGAGGGGCGAAGAGAAAAAATTGGAAATGGACAAAGAAAGAGAGCAATAAATAACGAAAAGACAAAAAGTAGGCAGGTGGGTTGAGTCTATGGTTAAGTGATTATCGAACCATGATAATCCATTGGAAGCATTCTTCAATTTCTTTAGTTCCTTACTAGCCCAGTTGGCCAACCGATTTGGTTTTACCAATTCTTGTCTTCGACCGGTTTGTGAGAAGCTCATTGATTGGTTCGTTATCCAAAGCAACCAAAACAGCAGCACCAAATGCAGCACAAAGGTCACTGGATGGAAGAGAGAGATAATAAATATGAGAGAGCAGGAGAGATAAGAGATATTCTTTCAGACACCTCTTATTAGACTTTCTTTTTGGCAGGACGAAAGGAACAAGCAATTAATTTGTAAGTTCTTCCGAGCCATTTCAGTGACATAGATTACTGAGAAAAGCTGACACACAGAAAAATACATACCACAACTCCACATGCCACAACCCAATACAGTGCCAAAGATCTTTTGAAAAATAAAGTAAAATTCCCAAAAAGATGCGATTGAACCCTGACTTTTCACATAAACCTGACTTATCTAGGAAAATTTCCATAAATTCCCTCCCCTTGCATCTCCCCCTGACCAACTCAATATTGGGTGTGAGGTTGGGTGGGGCAAGAGAAGCAGATTGATATCAGGCACCTCCTTGACTCTTTTTAAACACCACACATTTCCATTTTGAATCTGTTCAGAATATGAGGTCTCCCTTACTTCTACCAAGTGGACTCCTGCTCTGCCAATGACTTTTTTTCCAATTTGCTTTTCTTTTCTTTTTTTTTCCTTTGGAATTCCGCAGCACAATTTCATGAGGTTTCCAGTCAATCAAAAAATCTCTCTGGCTTTTTTTAAATGATTTCTGCATCACTGATCACCCCTCCCCCCTATGATGAGGTGATGATGCAACGGTTTGCCCTTTTATTAACCTGATCGCACGGGGTTTTTAGCAAAAATTCTGAATTTTCGCAGAACCCCTTGGAGCGGGTTTTTGGGCCATTTTTGCCACTTTGCAAGGGCACTTTTCGACTACCATAAATCTTCTTGAGTTTTTCGGATGTAGAAATACACGGTGAATTGATAGTCAACAGTTCAACATGATAAAAAGCAACAAAAATATTCACGGACCATGGGCAGTTGTGCACCAGCATGAGAATTATCATGAAAAGGGAAGAAGGGAACTGCATGCAGGTAGCCAATTCCGGACGGTCGAATTGGCTGCGAGACTTTTGAAGTTTTTCTGGACACATTATGACATGCCAGTAATTCATGTAATTGCTGGGGCGCGTCTCTTCTGTTCTTTTTCTTTTTGAACGGCGGCATTGGACTTCAAAGAGATCTGCATTTGAGCAGCAGAAATTGCCCCAAGATACTCCTATAAATAAACCCATGCGCAAAAAGAATTTCGATCTGAGCAAGTGTACGAATAGACCACAATTATTTTGACAGATCTCATTGTGCGATTCGGCTTCCACAGCCCCATTTTGGTAATTTGCGACCCCCCTTGAGACCTTGTCTGGTTTTGCAGGTAGTCCGGAAGAGTAGGTAGTTTCATTCGGTGACTCTTGCAATGCGCTTGCATTCCCTTTCTTTCTTGTATCCAATTGTTGATACGTGTGGACCAAAATCAATAATGAAGCGTGCCAGACTGATCAGTCTGGCACGCTTCATTATTGATTTTGGTCCACACGTATCAACAATTGGATACAAGAAAGAAAGGGAATGCAAGAGCATTGCAAGAGTCACCGAATGAAACTACCTACTCTTCCGGACTACCTGCAAAACCAGACAAGGTCTCAAGGGGGGTCGCAAATTACCAAAAATGGGGCTGTGGAAGCCGAATCGCACAATGAGATCAGCTGTCAAAATAATTGTGGTCTATTCGTACACTTGCTCAGATCGAAATTCTTTTTGCGCATGGGTTTATTTATAGGAGTATCTTGGGGCAAGTTCTGCTGCTCAAATGCAGATCTCTTTGAAGTCCAATCCAATGCCGCCGTTCAAAAAGAAAAAGAACAGAAGAGACGCGCCCCAGCAATTACATGAATTACTGGCATGTCATGTGTCCAGAAAAACTGTTCAAAAGTCTCGCAGCCAATTCGACCGTCCGGAATTGGCTACCTGCATGCAGTTCCCTTCTTCCCTTTTCATGATAATTTTCATGCTGGTGCACAACTGCCCATGGTCCATGAATATTTTTGTTGCTTTTTATCATGTTGAACTGTTGACTATCAAATCACCGTGTATTTCTACATCCGAAAAACTCAAGAAGATTTATGGTAGTCGAAAAGTGCCCCTGCAAAGTGGCAAAAATGGCCCAAAAACCCGCTCCAAGGGGTTCTGCGAAAATTCAGAATTTTTGCTAAAAACCCGCGCGCGATCAGGTTAATAAAAGGGCAAACACGTGCATCATCACCTCATCACAGGGGGGAGGGGTGATCAGTGATGCAGAAATCATTTAAAAAAAGCCAGAGAGATTTTTGATTGACTGGAAAACTCATGAAATTGTGCTGCGGAATGAATTCCAAAGGAAAAAGAAAAGAAAAGCAAATTGGAAAGAAAGTCATTGGCAGAGCAGGAGTCCACTTGGTAGAAGTAAGGGAGATCTCATATTCTGAACAGATTCAAAATGGAAATGTGTGGTGTTTAAAAAGAGTCAAGGAGGTGCCTGATATCAATCTGCTTCTCTTGCCCCACCCAACCTCACACCCAATATTGAGTTGGTCAGGGGGAGATGCAAGGGGAGGGAATTTATGGAAATTTTCCTAGAAAAGTCAGGTTTATGTGAAAAGTCAGGGTTCAATCGCATCTTTTTGGGAATTTTACTTTATTTTTCAAAAGATCTTTGGCACTGTATTGGGTTGTGGCATGTGGAGTTGTGGTATGTATTTTTCTGTGTGTCAGCTTTTCTCAGTAATCTATGTCACTGAAATGGCTCGGAAGAACTTACAAATTAATTCCTTGTTCCTTTCGTCCTGCCAAAAAGAAAGTCTAATAAGAGGTGTCTGAAAGAATATCTCTTATCTCTCCTGCTCTCTCATATTTATTATCTCTCTCTCTCTCTCTTTTCCATCCAGTGACCTTTGTGCTGCATTTGGTGCTGCTGTTTTGGTTGCTTTGGATAACGAGCCAATCAATGAGCTTCTCACAACCGGTCGAAGATCAAGAATTGGTAAAACCAAATCGTTGGCCAACTGGGCTAGTAAAGAACTAAAGAAATTGAAGAATGCTTCCAATGGATTATCATGGTTCGATAATCACTTAACCATAGACTCAACCCACCTGCCTACTTTTGTCATTTTCGTTATTTATTGCTCTCTTTCTCTTGTCCATTTCCATTTTTTCTCTTCGCCCTCCTCATTCCCCTGTCCCACTACGAATATCCGGCTTTCATCTCTACCCCTCCCTCCCCTCCCCTCCACCCACCAAAAAGAAATTGCACCTATTTGAAATGTATTACCTTCAGTTCAGAAATGAATGGATGCCCCACCCAGTGATATCCCTGAAATGCACCTCACATCTTGGGGATGACATGCTCACTCCCACATCCCAGCTGCCTGCACTGTACCCTACCCTACCCTACCAAAGTAATTGCTGGAGGGGGCATGGTTAGTCAGGTGCCAGGTGCCAAAACGTGTGATGATACAAAAAAAATAAAAACCAATGAACTGGCGAAAATATCAAAGAAAATACCTGACACATGTAAGTATGAAAATGTGTGCAACTTTGTAGTTGAGTTGAATTCAATTCAACATTTTCCTCTTCTTCATTCTTTGCAGAAGTTGACATGGAGAGGGTGGCGTGCGTTTGTTTTTTTACTTTACTGCAAGCTTTTGGTGGATGATGGTGGCAGGCAACCTAATTATGTCTATGTCTATGCTTGTTGTCTGTGGAGGTGGAAGTGTGATTCAGAAAAAAAGCCATGCCAATTCTTTTCAAGGTCTCGAAATGGCACCATGACTGACATTATTTCAAATCTTCATAATTTAGGCCAGAACAGTGGCGGATCCAGCCTTTTGCCAAGAGGGGGCGCCTGGAGTTTTGAGGCAGGAGGGTTTGAGGGAAGGAGTGCGAGAGCTACCCATCGGGGGTCCAGGAGCAGTGCCGCAGCAAGGGATTCAGGGCACGATGTCCCCAAAAAGCTGGAGTGTTTTGACAGAATCGGGTTCTCCTTCTGACATCTTGAGGCATTAAAAGTGACATTTCTCTTTTCTCTTTTTTTTTTTTTTTTTTTTTTTGAAAATCAGGAGTTCGCATGTAAACAGTAGCATCTCAACAGACGTTAGCGGCGCAGGGCTGCGCAACGTCACCAGGCAGAGAACTTCACTAAATCAAGCATGCTGAACTTCATGCTTTGTTTTTGCACCAGATGGACTGACGCAAAACAGACTAATTGACGCAGGCATCGACTATATGGAAGCATCCTGGGCTTCATGCTTTGCTTTGCATTACTTACTATATCCGGAAGGATGACTGGCTTTTCTAGTCAGAATAATTTGATGCAGATATGCTAACGTGTGGTGTAGGAAGAGTGAATTGGGGATCAGTCTATCTGGTATAATGATGATGATGATGATTTTGTTCTCTTTCTTTCGTTCTACTTTCCAGATCATCATCATCTTTTAAAATGTGTGCCTGTCCTGTCCTGTCCTCCTCCTGTCCAACCCCTTTTTCATCAACCCACCAGCCTCTCCCCCCCCCTCTCTCCCCTTTTTCTCCCCTTTTTTTCCCCCTTCGGGTTTTTTTCCCTCTCTCTCTCCTTCTCTCTTCTCTCTCTCATATTTTATCATTGCTTTTGCTTTGTACATCCCAACACCCCCACCTTCTTTCTCCTTACCCCCTTCCTTCTTTCCATCGTCCTGCAAGAAGGACAACACACACATGCACACACACACACACACCACAAAGAAGGAATGGAATGGAATTGATGAGAGGAAGAACAATAATGTATGTGATGTTTGCATGTTTTGACGAATGGAATGGAATGGAATGGAATGGACGGAGGTGGATGGATACATGAATGGGTGTTCCCTTCTGAATGAATGGACGAATTGGATGGAAGAAGGTGGACGGAGGTGGTTGTATGTTTGGCAACAACAACAGCTGTCATCGACCACCACAGATGCAGACCAACGTTGGATAGATGGATTGATTGATTGGATTGACTGTTTCAATTGGTGGATGTTCCTT
>JASGXE010019612.1:0-15774 GCA_030068105.1 Sinentomon sp. SZTP_YWyxl
AATTTCAGTCCATTGAAACAGGTTTGGTTTGTGTAAAATTCCATCGCCGATGATGATAATCCTACTTGGATACATTTTAAGGCTATTTTGCGTATATCACAATTTTCAATCGGGCCGTGCAAAAAATATTTGTTTTGAGGTCTTGCGGGGATTGAATGATGTAGGGTGTAAAGCTGGCGATTTCAGATTGAGTTGCGGTGTCAGCCTCCCGCCGTTTGAGGAGATTTGGATTAAACTTCGTTCAAAATTTCTACTTCATACATAGGGAACCTTCCCCTTGTCGTGTAGCAGAAGTCACCTGTGATTTTATTAGTCCATTTGACCTATTTTTTGCTTTCTTATCATTGATTTACTCTTGCTTTAAACTAAGATGTACTGTACGTTTGAGTACTTACGCCAATACTTTCTCTGTTCTTCACGCAAATATCTAACTGAAATGCCTGGCACGGTAAATGCTAATGAATATAAGTTGAAACGCATTTTTCTCTTCGAAATTAACCATTGCAGCTCGATTGCGGGCCAAATTTTTAGTTTCAAATTTATCAGTTTGAAGAGCTGATTTTGCATCATGCATGGGACCACGATATTTTAATTGATAACATGAAAACTCGCGCGAATCAATCACTTTGGATTCAAAGGGCAATCGGTGCGGAATGTCAAAGCACTCTGGAAACACATCCAAATATGGATCAGTGTCACACATGCTCTGCAATCCATTTTGGAGCGGTTCAGATTGAAGGCGAGGATAACATCCATTTTTGAAATTGAAATTCCAGAAGGCATGTGTATATTCAAACCTGGTTCACAAAGGCATACATAATCCCGCTTTGGCAGACATTCCTCCTTATCTCCCTTTCTCTAAAATAGCATACTTGTGGCATGCTTCACGCTCAACAAATCCCAATGTGGAAACACATAGAGGGTTAGACCGGCACACTTAGTTGAATGAGACGCATCACAGCTGAAGGACTGCTTCTGTGACCGCAGTGAAACCTAAATTCTCAAAAATAGGTTTGCGAGGGATAACCGTTCCGTTTGGTGTTAAACCTCCTCCAAGCCGTCCCAATCGTATGGCCATCGCAATTCAGGCATGCGATGTCTGTTTTTTGCCCAATGGCCAAAATATTTTGATTCCTTTTTGCTTCCACAGGTTACGAGCAGTGAACCCCTCTTCAGAAGTTCAATTTGGGGTCCAACGTGTAACAGTTTGGACGTCATCACAACGGATGTACTCTTGCCTCTATTGAAAGTCGGCGACTGGATATTGTTCGAAAACATGGGAGCGTACACCACAGTACTGTCTACAACCTTCAACGGATTTCCAAGACCGAGAATATGTCATGTTATTCCATTATGGGCCAGGTAATCCACTAACATCAAATAATTTTCTTTTGCGATTAAAAGTTACAAATTAAAATGAATGGTGAACATTGGGAAAGGGCAATATCGTATTACACAGTAATTAAATTGCGGGGATACGCGGTGCTACTGAGTGCCACTACTTCTTTTTGTGGGTGCCCTGCGCGCCCATGTACCAATTGCAAAGCGTCTGTATCTACGAGCGTACCACCAGTTCTTCGCCGTTATCACCTCCAAATTCTCATGATCCTTCGTCGCAAGTAATGTAGCAATCACTAATGTTGATATTTAAGGGTAAGTAAATGCTACACTCATTATTTTGTGGTTCAAAGACGTGATTGCTGCAAGTTACATGGCATAACGGCTGCAATTATTTCGCGCAGCTATACACACATATGTATGTATATTGCAGAAGTATTCGATGATGGGTGAAAGCAGCATTGTGTGATGCGAGTATTGAATTCTTGATGATTGGTTTTCTGAACACTATGGTTTTTAAATTTACTCATATGCGTAAATTTATTGATGGGTCTCCCGTCAAAGGTTACCTATGCTGCGCAAGTCTGATTCGTTATTCCTATGATACGTATACAGGGTGCTTAGTAAATGGCTCCCGTAAACCGGTTTTTCGGAATGTCCTGATTCCCCTAAGTAGAAATGATAGAGGGAAGAATTTTGCTGCGACCCCCCATTTCCAAGATATGGATTCTCAAAGTTCCCAAAATGAACTTTTTGGGGAAGCTCTGGGGCTCTTGCTTTTGCCCATAAAGGTCCCATCTTTTGGGAGTGGCTTCTTCTTGACAAATACTAAAGAAAAGATTCAGAGGTCAAATGTGGTCCGGTACCCCAATTTGCTGATATGAACTCTCAAAAAATCACTCTGGGAAATGTTCAGAAATTTCAGTTGGGCTGTTTTTCAACTTGGGCTGATTTCAGTGATTGGGTTGCCACGCGACTTAAATGTGCTTGCCTAGCAAGAACATGAACCCCTCCTCGCGGAAAATGCTAGCTGGCCAATAAAAGCTTGGGTAAACGTTTTTTATCCACCCCAAGCAAGTGCTCGTAAAATCCACGAAATCAGCTAATTCAGGGAGCTCTCTTTCAGTTGCAGAAATGCCGTTGTGTCCCCATTTTATTAGAAAAACAGCAATGTCCGAATGTGGCAGTTCATGTTCATGCCAGGCTGACACATTTCAGTCTCCTAGCAACAAAATCACTGAAATCAGCCCAAGTTGAAAAACAGCCCAACTGAAATTTCCGTACATTTCCAAGAGTGATTTTTTGGGAGTTCATATCAGCAAATTGGGGCACCGGACCACATTTGACTGCTGAATCTTTTCTTTAGTATTTATCAAGAAGAACCCACTCTCAAAAGATGGGACCTTTATGGTCAAAAGCAACAGCCCCAGAGCTTCCCCAAAAAGTTCATTTTGGGTAGTTTGAAACTCCATATCTTGGAAATGGGGGGTCGTAGCAAAATTCTTCCCTCTATCCTTTCTACTCAGGGGAATCAGTACATTCAGAAAAACCGGTTTACGGGAGCCATTTACTAAACACCCTTGCATAAATGCCGGTTTTGTGCGCGTTCGTGATGACATCTAATTTCAAAATGTCAACCATGAATAAGAAAGCAGAAACACATCTAAACAGAAAATATATTACCAGAACAGTGTGTCTGCGCGGAATAATATCAAACCGGAATAACGTGTTATCAGAATAACATCGCAACGGTCATCTAAGTCCGGTTTTAAGTTTTCCCATTTGTTATTTTTCGTGTAAGATGCTTTGCGGATTATGTTATTCAGGTTATAGGGATGATTTCGATACCTGCTGGAAAAAAGCCTAACCGGTGTAACATCTAATGATTAGATGTTACACCGGTTAGGCTTTTTTCCAGCAGGTAAATGTTATTTCGATCAGATATTACCTCAGGGCTTTATCCTGCGTCGGACACTGCCGCTGTGATGCATTTGTCGTATGCAACTGCGTGTTACTGCGTGTAACCAATCGAAGCACTATAGTTTTAAATTGAATTTGTTACTGCAAGTGGCATCTCTTTGATTGGCCATATTATATTTTTGCCGGTGCACTTCAACTTCAAAAATGCACGCTATGTGAAACAGGGGTTCTGGAGAAAGTGCTGTATAGTGTGTGAGGGTTTCATAAAGTGGTTTTGATTCAATTTTCCTTTTCTGTCCAGCTCGACGTTGATCAAAGCAGGGTGTCGAGGAATTCGGTTCGTAAATCTCTGCCTACCTGATTTGGCTCGACAGACAGCTGACGATTTTTGGAGTGACGTTACAAGACGTTCACCACAATTAGCAGGTAATATCATCCCAGAATTTCTAATCGCAACGTTAATCCACGATAAGTTATTGGACGTTTTTTGTGGTTATGATGCCAGCCGGAAGAATGGCAGCCAGAAAAGACACCCATTTTTGGCCTTGTCTCTTCGTGTCTCAAAGAAACGTTAAAATTCAGACAGCTGTAAATCAAGTTTTCTCAGGACGAGGCACATGTTTAGAGTCTTGAATCGCATTTATTGTTTTCGCACCTAGGCAATTTCGAACATTGAAACTTAAAACGTTATTTAACTTGAAACGTGACCTTAAAGAACTCGAAAACAATCTAACAAGAGTTAAAATATTGTGCACGAAAATGTTATCAAACGGCTAGAGAGTTAATCGTCACACTCTTGGCGACATTTGGGAATTAAGATGATGGATGTTCCTGGCGAGACCAGCAAGACTAACCAAGATAACCACAGTATTTAGTTCGACAGCAAGTATAATTTGGGGCTTTTGTTATGTCTTGAGAATGCGAGCACAGAAAGACTCTTCAGGGTATCCTGGAGATGGGTGGGTAATTGTCTCGTATGCGCTCTACCTTTGTTTGGTTCTGGTAAAAACCCAGTTTGCGACTTTCGCTTTGCTTGATTTTTCGCTTGTACTGGAACATTGATGAATCTGCATCTCGCACTTTTTTACTGTCAAAAGTTGGTTCCATTTCGCTTTCGGTGTTTTTGTCAGTTTGTTTACCTGTTCGTTTTTTATGTTTCCTCTCATCTCTTTTCCTTTGTGCGCCTGTCGAAATCTGTGAATCCGAAAAGCTCATTTCCAATTCGGGTCAGACTGAAGTTGTTTGGCACCCCATCGCGGAGCAACGGGATAAACGCGTGGACGCTTCATTACATGTCCTGCACATCCCGTTTCCTGCTATCTGGTGCTGCTGAAAGAATATGTCCCTGCAGCGTTCTCACTTCTTCCGCATTGCTAGCAGAAAGATCTATTTCTCTGGCAGAGAAACTCAAGAGTTGACATTTCAGACGAAATAATTTCGCTAAACTGTCCGATGTTCACGTCTGAAGGACGTTGACCCAACTGTTGGCAACTGTCAACTGTGCTGAGGCAACAGCGCGCTGACTAAATTGAGATATTTTCGCTCAACAAGCCCAGCACAGGGTCTGTAATGAAACAAAACTCAGCCATCATGAAACCCTGTTTAAGGTTAACGGTTAACCCTGTAATCACACAAACCCACTATCCCTTTTGTCTCTCTATATAATAAAGTTCAAATTAAGACATTTTTCCCTTTGGCAAAATTGAATCTTCGTGTGTGTGCCCACACGCGTCAATCTGTCGGCGGAGTCTTTTGTGTTGGTTGTGCCGCCACCCACGCTGCAATAATTCAGCAACAATGCATTATTGCTCTGCATTGTTGCATTGCTGTTCGTGCATTGTTGCTTGCAAGGCACAGCAACAATGCCACAACTTCGCAACAACGCCATGTCCCTGCATCTGTTCTGACCGAATTCAAAACCGATCATGGAGTTCATTTTCAGTTCAAAACAGGATGGGTTGACCTTGGCAGCAGAATGAAAATGAAAGTGCAAAGACGAAGGATTTTTCTCTTGGTCTGAAACAATTTTTTATCAAAACTGCCTTTCGATAGAATCAAAAGGAGTTTGGGGCCCCACACACTGTCAAAGAAAGCTGGATCCACACGACGCCAAATTCGCGCACGAGCCCTTCCTGCGCTCAACACAAAAATTGCCTATGGAAATTGCCTGTATACTGGCGGCGGAAAAAGATTACCCAGACATGTGAAAAATTTGCATTCTTGAGATTTTAGCAAAAACTCCATGCTGTAGAAATAAAAGATCCTCCTTCATCACTAATGTCAAAATCTGACACCTCTAGAAAGCTCCGTTGCAATTTGGCGCTTTTATTTCTACCAAATGCATAAGAGTAAAAAGAAAGAAAAAAAGTTTCGGACGCAACAGTTAGATGGGAAAAACACATGTATGAGTAATCTTTTTCCGCCGCCACTATACAGAGCATTCGCACTTTTTGTTTGTCGTGGAATTTTGACTTTCGCCAAAGCAAAACTTCGAGAAATGGCAGTGGAAACCAGACATGCATGTTCGACACGGACAATTAAACCAATCCAGACGCAGATGGCCAATGCATGGCAGTTGCAAAGCCTGTGCAAATGGTGAAAACTCCCTCCAAAACCAGCAAGGTGGTGCCCAGGCCCAATCAATGCAGCGAAGTCAATAAAATGTCCATTCCATTCGCAAAACAATTGAACACAAAACTCGAAGACGACAGGAGACAAAGCGCAGCTTCCAGCGGGTGGAGGCCCCAACTGAACACGCACCGCCGAAACACGGTTGCGGCCGAAGGTCGCAGTGGGGCGAAGCCCCACTAGTCCACAATAAGATTGTACGTGGAGCCGACTTTGCAATTCAGGCCTCCTCCCCTTCCCTTCATCCCACCCCATGCTTTGGTCTGCTGGGCTTGCACAGAAATATGGACTCATAATTCCACACATCATTTGTCTTTTTGAGGTTGAGGACGAGCCAGAATGAGCAACGCGTTGGAGGTCAGGTGAACGCTGCTTTAAAAAACAATACGTGACGGCTCATTATTCTCTCCCCGTCCTCTAAAATCTGCCAGCTGTTAAAGGAATTCGTGCGCACAATCCTATGTGATCTTACCCTTCATTGTCTTCAAACCTATAGCAAAATGTAGTGATGTAGACGCGAAAGTCGCAAAGTGAGATTTTTCCAGTTGCTAACAGAGGTAGAGCGCATACGAGAGCATTACCGATGGGTGTTCATACCAGTGGTCCCTGCCCATACGAATCAACTTGATTAGTGGTAAAAATTTGATCCGACCCTCGCATTCTCCCCAAAATTCAAGAAATGGGCTCAAAGTGGGGCCTAGAGAGTTGGACTCAATGCTCAATGTCATCCCAGAGGTCCATTTTTGCATGTGAGTTCCTCAGAGCAAACTAAAAACATAAGAGTCAGGGATAAAATGTTCGCCGACCTCCCATGTCCCTAATGTAGCCTCTCAAAATCCAAGAAGTATGCCCTTTGAGGCGTCTCAAAGGGCCAACTGGGTGCGCATACAATTTGCAATCGTACAGTTGCTCCATGCGCTGAACACAAAACATTCAGGAACCAGGTTTGCTCTGTCCAACTTTTTTTGAGAATTTGAGGTGGGCTCATCATCAAAAAGGTGGGTCAGAGTAAATTGATCCCATTCCTCGATTTTGGAAGCAGTTCCAGAAAAATGGTGAGTCCCGCACATTGTCACCGAAACTTTCTTTTCAGTTTGTTCTTTGGAATTCGAATGCAAATATTAATATGGTACCTCTACAGGACGATATTGAGTTCAATTTCCTGTGAGCCCATTTTGGGAATTTTGGGGTGCGTCAACTGGGGAATGGATCACATTTTGCCACGAAACAATTTTAATTTGTATGGGCATGTGGTTCCACTGGTATGAGTTTGTCGGTGTGTCTCTGGAGAACCCTGTATTTGTCAGATGCAATCAATGTGAAACACCCGGATCTTCAGAAGTAGCATCCAGAGATCATGTGTTCAGTTTGGTGCCATGAATAGCGTTATAATGGTCACTGTTGCTGGATTTGCGGTGAGTAAAATACGAATTTGCATAACCAACTATTCCTGAAATGAGGCCATACGTTCCCCCGAATTTCAATGCATGTCGATTGGACTCCGATCGCGGCAGCAATTTTCAGGCCCTACGGCAGAACATCTGTGTGTGAGTGAACTGCGAAATATTTGGAAAAATTATACAATAATATTTTTGACTTCGATTTGTTTGCAGGAACACAATCGAATTCAACCTCATCAACAGCAAGTCTGCCATTGTATTCCACGGAATTTACTGAAGAACAATGAAAGATCTGGAGTCACAGTGCATTCGCATCGAACATTATGCGGCAGATTACACAGTGGAATCGCAAGAAACATTATGTGGTAGATTAACTGCTGGAAATTATGGTTGAATTCTCTTCCTTACGGCCCACTGTGATTCTTGCACATGTCATGGATGATGACTGCGGATGCGGGCCAGCGGAGAAAACGACAACACATTTTAATTTTAATAATTTAGCGATCAATTTTTATTCATCACGTGTGAAATTGGCTTTATTGATCACGTATGAAATTGGCACTTCAAATATACGTGCTAGGTGAATCAAAATATGCCATCTATCATAAATGGTTTGGCTCGTGCTCTTTGGGCTCTGAAACTGATTATGGTTTCCTGGTCACTAAAGTGAATGCCCGAGTTACAAGGCTAATGAAGTGAATGATGTTACTTCAAGCTGCATGGTTCACGGCCATCGATTTAGAAACGCTCAAAACTCAACTGCAAGCCAGTCCCAAGATTGGCGCGGTTTTGAGATTAAGGGGTCGAGCCTAAACGAATGACAAGGAGAGCCCATTAATTTGAGAAGACAGTATATTTGACCGTTTATCACCTGGTCCGGTTTTTGGAATCAGGACACGAGCTCAAACGATTTGTGGGATGCAATTTTACTCGTTCGCCACGGCGTAAATACGGATTGTCCTAGAGTTGAATAACTTTTTAAGACGTCGTTTTTTGATAACTAGTTCCCTTGAGAACCATGCTGGTCGACTAGCAGAGGTTTTGACAGTTCTACTTGGGATGAATTGAGAAATACCTTCGCGAACAATGCCAACAAAAAATTCCCAAGCTGTATCAACGCTATCGAATGCCGTTGTCTGGAAGGAAATATATTTCGAATCAAGATATGACTGTAGGCCAGCAGTGTCAGCCAAGTTGAAAAGGAGAACATTCCGCGAGGAATTTGGAAGCGAAGGCTTGGATAGCGATAGGCAAGCTGTAATAACGGCATGATCACTGATACCAGCATCAGTACCTGCGGACAGGACCATGTTTGGAGGCCGAAGCAAAAAGACGTCCAAAACCCACGTTTTGTGGGTGCTCAGCGCGCCCATGTACCAATTGCAAAGCGTCTGTATCCACGAGCGTACCACCAGTTCTTCCCCGGTATCACCTCCAAATTGTCATGATCCTTCGTCGCAAGTAATGTAGCATTCACTATAATGTTGATATTTAATGGTAAGTAATGCTATACACTCATTATTTTGTGGTTCAAAGACATGATTGCTGCAAGTTACATGGCATATCGGCTGCAATTATTTCGCGCAGCTATACACACATATGTATGTATATTGCAGAAGTATTCGATGATGGGTGAAAGCAGCATTGTGTGATGCGAGTATTGAATTCTTGATGATTGGTTTTCTGAACACCATGGTTTTTAAATTTACTCATGTGAGTAAATTTATTGATGGGTCTCCTGTCAAAGGTTACCTATGCTGCGCAAGTCTGATTCAACATCTAATTTCAAAATGTAAACCATGAATAAGAAAGCAGAAACACATCTAAACAGAAAATATATTACCAGAACAGTGTGTCTGCGGAATAATATCAAACCGGAATAACGTGTTATCAGAATAACATCGCAACGGTCATCTAAGTCCGGTTTTAAGTTTTCCCATTTGTTACTTTTCGTGTAAGATGCTTTGCGAATTATGTTATTCAGGTTATAGGGATGTGTTCGATTACCTGCTGGAAAAAAGCCTAACCGGTGTAACATCTAATGATTAGATGTTTCACCGGTTAGGCTTTTTTCCAGCAGGTAAATGTTATTTCGATCAGATATTATCTCAGGGCTTTATCCTGCGTCGGACACGCCACTGCCGCTGTGATGCATTTGTCGTATGCAACTGCGTGTTACTGCGTGTAACCAATCGAAGCACTAGTTTTAAATTGAATTTTTTACTGCAAGTTGCATCTCTGTTATTGGCCATATTATATTTTTGCCGGTGCACTTCAACTTCAAAAAGGCACGCTATGTGAAACAGGGGTTCTGGAGAAAGTGCTGCAGTGTGTGAGGGTTCCATAAAGTGGTTTTGATTCCATTTTCCTTTTCTGTCCAGCTCGACGTTGATCAAAGCAGGGTGTCGAGGAATTCGGTTCGTAAATCTCTGCCTACCTGATTTGGCTCGACAGACAGCTAACGATTTTTGGAGTGACGTTACAAGATGTTCACCACAATTAGCAGGTAATATCATCCCAGAATTTCTAATCGCAACGTTAATCCACGATAAGTTATTGGACGTTTTTTGTGGTTATGATGCCAGCCGGAAGAATGGCAGCCAGAAAAGACACCCATTTTTGGCCTTGTCTCTTCGTGTCTCAAGAAACGTTAAAATTCAGACAGCTGTAAATCAAGTTTTCTCAGTACGAGGCACATGGTTTAGAGTCTTGAATCGTATTTATTGTTTTCGCACCTAGGCAACATTGAAACTTAAAACGTTATTTAACTTGAAACGTGACCTTAAAGAACTCGAAAACAATCTAACAAGAGTTAAAATATTGTGCACGAAAATGTTATCAAACGGCTAGAGAGTTCATCGTCATACTCTTGGCGACATTTGGGAATTAAGATGATGGATCTTCATGGCGAGACCAGCAAGACTAACCAAGATAACCACAGTATTTCGTTCGACAGCAAGTATAATTTGGGGCTTTTGTTATGTCTTCAGAATGCGAGCACAGAAAGACTCTTCAGGGTATCCTGGAGATGGGTGTTCATACCAGTGGTCCCTAATGCCCATACGAATCAACTTGATAAGTGGTAAAAATTTGATCCGACCCTCGCATTCCCCCCAAAATTCCCGAAATGGGCTCAAAGTGGGCCTAGAGAGTTAGACTCAATGCTCAATGTCATCCCAGAGGTCCAATTTTGCATGTGAGTTCCTCAGATCAAACTAAAAACATGAGATTCAGGGATAAAATGTTCGCCGACCTCCCATGTCCCTGATGCAGCCTCTCAAAATCCACGAAGTATGCCCTTTGAGGCGTCTCCAAGGGCCGACTGGGTGCGCATACAATTTGCAATCGCAGGACAGCTGCCATGCATTTTTGCATAGGTAGCTGCTCCATGCGCTGAACACAAAACATTCAGCAACCAGGTTTGCTCTGTCTAACCTTTTTTTGTGAATTTGAGGTGGGCTCATCATCAAAAAGGTGGGTCAGAGTAAATTTTGTCCCATTCCTCGATTTTGGAGGCAGTTCCAGAATAATGGGAAGTCCCATACATTGTCAACGAAACTTTCTTTTCAGTTCGTTCTTTGGAATTCGAATGCAAATATGGGACCTCTAACAGGACGATATTGAGTTCAATTTCCCGGCCCATTTTGGGAATTTTGGGGGGCGTCAACTGGGGAATGGATCACATTTTGCCACGAAACAATTTTGATTGGTATGAGTTTGTCGGTGTGTCTCTGGAGAACCCTGTATTTGTCAGATGCAATCAATGTGAAACACCCGGATCTTCAGAGTCAGCATCCAGAGATCATGTGTTGTGTTCAGTTTGGTGCCGTGCCATGAATTGTGTTGTAATGGTCACTGTTGCTGGATTTGCGGTGCGTATAATATGAATTTGAATAACCAGAGGAGTAAAACACATAAGACAGAATCTATGTTTGCGCTGCCTGGGGTCATGTCAACTATTCCTGAAATGAGGTCATACGTTCCCCCGAATTTCAATGCATGTCGATTGGACTCCGATCGCGCAGTAATTTTCAGGCCCTACGGCAGAACATCTGTGTGTGAGTGAACTGCGAAATATTTGGAAAAATCATACAATAATATTTTTGACTTCGATTTGTTTGCAGGAACACAATCGAATTCAACCTCATCAACAGCAAGTCTGCCATTGTATTCCACGGAATTTACTGAAGAACAATGAAAGATCTGGAATCACAGAGCATTCGCATCGAACATGATGCGGCAGATTACACAGTGGAATCGCAACGAACATTATGTGGCAGATTAACTGCTGGAAATTATGCGGTTTAATTCTCTTCCTTACGGTCGACTGTGATTCTTGCACTTGTCATGGATGATGGCTGCGGCTGCGGGCCAGCGGAGAAAACGACAACACATTTTAATTTTAATAATTTAGCGATCAATTTTTATTCATCACGTGTGAAATTGGCTTTATTCATCACGTGTGAAATTGGCTTTATTCATCACATATGAAATTGGCACTTCAAATAAATGTGCTAGGTGAATCAAATATGCCAACTATCATAAATGGTTTGGGCTCGTGCTCTCTGGGCTCTGAAACTGATTATGGTTATGGTTTCCAGGTAACTCAAGTGAATGCCCGAGCTACAGGGAAATGAAGTGAATCATGCTACTTCAAGCTGCATGGTTTACGGCCATAGATTTGGATACGCCGAAAACCCAACTGCAAACCACCCGCAAGATTCATTGGCGCGGTTTTAAGATAAAAACCGCTTCGAGCCCAAATGAATGACAAGTAGAGCTAATTAATTTGAGAAGACAGCATATTTGATCGTTTATCACCGGGATCGGTTTTTGGAATCAGGATACGAGCTCAAACGATTTGTGGGATGCAATTTTATCCGTTCGCCACGGCGTAAATACGGATTGTCCTAGAGTGTTCTGAAAATAAATTTTACTTGTTTTATTTTTTTTGCTATTGTGTTTCCTGTTTAGGTATTCGTTGGACTTCTATTTGTTGCTGATTGGCATGAGAACGTTAAGGTGCGGAAAAACTGTGTTTTTGTTGATCGATCAATTGACTCTTTGTCTTAAAATGTGGCTAATTTCTGTGCTATGATTACCAATATTTTGCGCGCATATATGCCCACAGCCAGCACCAATAAGGGCCGTCATAGCTAACGCAGGTTGGCTGAGCGAACCCTGCATTGCGAAGCCGTAATCAACTAGTAATTTGGTGGGGCGGTGCATATTTGTCGGCACCATTTCGATCCTGTCCGTGTGATTCTTTATCATAGTTTATACGAACATCTATGCTAAAAAATAATCAGTTTTCCCTCCATTTATCTTTTTGCAATAAGAACAAGGTTTTGCAAATGCCGATGCCGGAAACGACACCACTATAGTGCTGATACTTGGCCTCGTGAAATTCTAAAGCTGAAAGAATAGTTATCAGTTCCAGATTCTAGAAAATCTCGATCACAAGGAAGAGCTGTGGGTATTCGTTTGGATTGCGAACAGATCGCAATTGTCAGCTTGCTGTTCCGATCGGTAACGGGACAGTTTGCAAGAATATTCTGCACGTGTTGTCTTCGCCAGCTCGAAGCGTATGGCAGTGGCATTGATTGGTCTTGCGATCCTGATGATTGCACAAGTTTCTACCTCACTTTGTCTGTTTCGGTTAACGTTTAACTATATTTTCTTTCGCACAATGTTGCAAAGGAAACGTCTACAAAAATGTCTAAAATCATCCCCCAAAGTAAATTTCAGTTTCTTCCTAATGAATCACGGAGATCAAAGTTCGTTGCCCCTTTACTGCCGCTAAACCTTTCGACTCAATTTGTCGCACATCAGGTTTCATCGACACAAGTATTTCGATTTAAACTAAAGTTTTTCTTTTTCATTCATTTCCAAATATACACAGTTTTCGACTTGAATTCATGATTTTTCGTTTGCGACATTGCTGACATTTTTCGGACATAGGTTCCGACTCACCAAAACCATACTTTCGAGTCTTTCCACAGCACAACCATTTCATTATCTTCTCTCTGCGGATTTTCGAGTGCGAACGACATCGGATTTTCCACTCACTGTCCTGCGAATCATTTTTGCTTGCCGTAGAATTTCCAGTCAGGAAATAGCAACAATAAAAGGTATACTTCAATTTTCAATTGATGAAACCCTTTCAACAATTCCAAAATCTTGCTTCCTTTTCCTTGCCTGCACTTTGCGCCCAACAAAATCCCCCCTGGTCTTACTGTCCGATCCTGTGGTGAATATCCAAATCCGGGAACTGCTCATATCATATCAAGCCTCTTCCCCGCATAAAATAATTTTTTTTACATCAAAAAATGAGCATTTTGGAATGCCTCGAGAGTCATTCCGCAGTTAGTCATGGCATTTTGTTCGCCGTCTTTTGCTACTGATGAGCTGATTGGTCATAAAGGAGAAATGAGCCTTTGATAAATCTCCCATCACTCCTTGATTTTTTCATGTGGTTGCGAGTACCTACACTCTGTTCACGAAGTTCAGTTTGGAACACTATATTTTAACATGGGCTTAGATTGGAGGTGTTCTTTTAGGGACACTTGGTCTGTTATTGGAACACACTAAGTGTTCCATTGGAACACTCAATGTGTTCCAATGGAACACTAAAGGTGTTCCATATCGCTCATGTGTTCCAAATCTGTGACAGGAATGTCACAGATTTGGAACACCCAGTGTGTTCCTGAAACATACTGGGTGTTCCATAAACGTTCCTAAAAGAACACTTCCTATCTAAGCCCATGTTAAAACATAGTGTTCCAAGCTGAACTTCGTGTTTAGAGTGTAGAACCAAATTTACACAACAAAAATTCAAGAGTTTGACATGTGACTCCTGACATTCCGCTACCCGTGAAGGGAAATATGTACCAGCTGAAAAATCTCACGGACATCGGGGAATGTTATCACTTTCAAATTTGGGGAACTGGAAATACACTTCTCTAAATCTCGACCATTTTTCTGTGGATATTTTTTGACTGAAAATTTTGACATCCAACTAATTTTTCTATTTTTTATCTAACTGTGTATCGCTTATTTCTAAGAGTTTTTTGTGTTTTGTCTTTTGAATATTTCAGTTTTTTGGTAATGAACATCACATTGCTTTTGAAAGAAAATAAAATCGTGAAAAGCGAAGCTTTTTCTCAGTTTAGTCGGCCTTTTCCTGTTTCAGCAAAATCTTTTTTTTTTAGCTTTGATTCTCGGTTGAACTGACGAATAGCCAGTGATTTTGCCAGCTGCATCCCGCTAGAAATATCTGTAATCACATTCCGTCCGGCCTTGGTGACAATTTACGCCCATTGGCAGAGGTTTGACACTGCGACGAACAATCGCATCATTGATGCGATTGTAAAAATGCCGCAAACGTGTCATTATGCGATTGGAACTTTGAAAGACGGGCCCTCTGTCGTAGATTGCATCCGAAAATCAAAAGGCGGAAGAACAGTGAAGATTGCAGCCTAAACATTTTTTGCCAATACATATATCATTATTTTATATCGATATTTGACAGCATAGGCTGACGAAATGTAAGAGAATGCAAACCGTAATTCATATGGCCAATGTATCATGCCTTGCATTCTTGTCCAGCTCGTTCTTCCAGGCAGTGCGTTGTTAAAGGCAGTGTGATGTTACCACATCAGATCTTTTTCACCAAAGCCGACGCCACAAATTGAGCCATAGAACTAATTGGGCACATTCTTTTTTGCGTGTTCTGATTGTGTCGGTTAGTTGTTGCTCAGTGAAGTTTACTATTGTTCAAAGATGCTGTCGTTGCAGATAGTTATGGCGACAGAAAATCAAGCGAACATAAATAAAGAAAACGGTGCAGCCATATGATAAGTATCGGAAGGTATGTACAGAAAAAGTACCATTTGAAGCGATCAATAATCCTGTGCTTCCGGTGTGACACCCGCAGAGGTGCCATCGCAGATAAGAAAAAAAAAAGAAAAGGAGAGGCTGTTCCAATCCCATGACTGTGCGAGGGTAAACGTTTAAAAAATGGACGGCTAGTTTTAAAAAAGGGATATTTAAAGCAAGACCGAGATCAGTCGACGTTGTATCGGCTTCATATCTGGATAAATATCCCCTTTTTAAATTTGCTTTTTTACTTGGAGACCTTTTTGTTTTGCTTTGTTTTAACTCTATTTGACGATGTTGCTTTAAACGGATGTGTTTGTACTCTGGAGCGGTGTGCTACCTGTCCCCAAAATTCTTTGGGACAGTATATTGAGTGTAAATTAAAAATTAAATTAAATCTAGCCGTCCATTTTTAATCGTTTACCCTCGCATATAGTCAGGGATTGGAACAGCCTCTCCTTTTCTTCTTTTCCTATGTGCGATGGCACCTCTGCGGGCGTCACACCGGAAGCACGGGATTATTGATCGCTTCAAATGGTACTTTTTTCTCTACATACCTTCCGATACCTTCCGATACTTCATGGGATAAAAGAGGGGCATTGACAAGTTG
>JASGXE010019617.1:0-17331 GCA_030068105.1 Sinentomon sp. SZTP_YWyxl
TCCTCTACAACTCTTCCGCAGGCCGAAACCATGTTACAACGGAAAAAATCATCACGCAATCTTTGAAAATGAAAATGCGATGCAGGAACCCGGAATTTTATAACATCTCAATTTGGACACTTTTGCAGCTCAATTTTTGGTTAATATAAAGTAACGGGGGGCGGACAATCGGGAACATGGGACAATCTAGAACATATAAGTGTTCAAGGATGGGGACAATCCAGAACATACACATGGTTGCAAAAGGGGGGAATCTGGAACATAGCCAAGATAGCAATTGCCTTACCGCAATGATAGGGGACAAACCAGAACATACAAGTATACATGGGATGGGGACAATCCAGAACACACACATGGTAGCAAAAGGGGACAAACTGGAACATAGCAAAGATAGCAATTGCCTCACCGTACATGGTGAACCAAATTGATTTTATTTGTGCTTGTTTTTTTTTCGTTTTTCTTCTTGTCAATCTTATCCGGTAGCCCAGGGAAGCCACTAGAACCCTACGGGACCTAACCTAAGCTAACATAACCCAACCCAACCTAACCTAACCTAACCTTACCTAGCATGTCAATGGTCTGCGTGTGCACGCTGCTGTTATTTGGATAGACAAAGTGTGTATAACCGAGATCTGTCAAGTTTCTATATCCCTTCCAACAGTCTTTACGGTTAGGTTAGGTTAGGTAGGTTAGATTAGGTTAGGTTAGGTCCCGTGTGAGGGTTCTAAAGTGGCTTCCCTGGGTTCCTGGCGAAGAATGACAAAAAGAAAAAGGAAAAAATAAGCACAAAAATCAATTTGGTACACCCTGTACGGTGAGCCAATTGCTATCTTAGCTATGTTCCAGATTGTCCCCTTTTGCTACCATGTGTGTGTTCTGGATTGTCCCCAGCCTATGTATACCTGTCTGTTCTGGTTTGTCCCCTATCATTGAGGTAAGGCAATTGCTATCTTGGCTATGTTCCAGATTGTCCCCTTTTGCAACCATGTGTATGTTCTGGATTGTCCCCATCCTTGTATACTTATATGTTCTAGATTGTCCTATGTTCCCGATTGTCCGCCCCCCGTTACTTTATATTTATACAAAACGAAAAAACCGGACAGGACAGTGCAACACCCAAGACAAACAGAAACAAACCATTGAGCAAGTGCAAGCTCACGCAGATGTGCGTGTACGCACAGTTTTTCAATTTCACGAGATTCAATTAAACTACAGGTTGAATTGAAATTGTTTTTGTTTAAGAAGACTTGGATTTTTTGCTTGGAGTATCGCTTGCAAAATCAAAGAAAACAGTAAAAATTCCCATTTTATCAAGTGTAAGACGAAAAAATTTTTTGCGCCCCACACCTCGAGGCGCCCCTGGGCACGTGCCCCCCTGTGCCCATTGGGTAATCCGGCGCTGCCTAACCTTTTGGAGGAAAGGGTAAAATGGGTTAAATGGTGTTTGTTGCATACCCGTTTGGAGAAAAGCAGATGTGTAAAATGTGCGTTGTGGTTTGGAGAAAAATGGGGCAAAACAGGTTGATGTGTATTGCAACTGATTTGGAGAAAAAGAGCAAAAAGGACAAATTAAAGGTGTGTGTTGCATCCCTGTTTGGAGAGAGGGGCAAAATGGTTTGTGATGTGTTGCATGTCAGTTTGGAGAAAATGGGTAAATGTACCTATTGGAATAGTGCGTGGTGCATACCCGTTTGGAGAAAAGGGGGTAAAATGGGTTTGGTGCTGTTTACTGCACACCCGTTTGGAGAGAAAAGGGTAAAATCTGTTAAATAGTGCGTGTTACATACCCGTTTGAAGGAAAAGGGGTAAAACGGGTTTAATGATGTGTTGCTTACCCGTTTGAAGAGAAAGGTAAAAATGGATTAATGGTGTATGATGTACACCTGCTCGGATAAAGAGGGGCAAAATGGTTTTGGTGTGTGTTGCATACCCGTTTGGAGAAAAGGGGTAAACGGTCAGATTTTGGTTACAGAACTGCCGTTTGGGGAAAAGGGGTAAAGCGGCTAGATTTGGTTATACCATAGTAGGGATGGTTAGCTATTTCGCTCAGTTTAGAATAGGCATTTCGACAACTTTTCCAGACAAAGTATTTTTCCTACACCGTATATCCACCTTAAAATCCAGAACTGCATGATGGTCCTTGACCGAACACGCTCGAGCTTCACAACTGGATCGAAAGTGAATAACGCGCAAAAAAGTGCACGACACAAAAGGCATAGAGGTCTTTTTTAAAAGAAAACGGCCTACAGTCTGCATTTTCCTGCGTATTTCCTTGTTTGCAAGGTTCCGAGGATACAGGAAACAAAGTTGAACACTTCTTATCAAAATTCTTCTAGCATAGGTGTCTTATCAAAATTCTTCTAGCATAGGTGTTCATTATAAACATGGGAGTCATTAAGAATCAATGACATTCATGCGCCGCAAAGCATCATGACACTCGTGTGAGGCGTGAAGTTGCATCAAGTCCTGTTGAAATTATACATGTATGCATAATGTATGCATGTATGCATAATGAATATGCATGCATTATACATAATGTAAACCTGTGTCAGTATGACTTTCAAATTTCTCCCATGTATACTTGGATTTTTGGTTGAATCTGTGGGTGAATGAGCGCCATATTCTTGTTTTCTCCAATAGGAATATTGCGTCTGCAACATTGTAGATTTTCAAAAGTTTGGACATGCACAGGATATTTGCGCCTGCAATACATATATTTGACATTGAGAAGCACTGAGACTGAGTGTTGAGAACAGATTTTAGATTAAAAAAATCAGTGGGAAATATCGGGTTTGTCAGTTAGGTTTTCAAGCATTTGGTGTTATCCTGGTTTTATCATGTTGTCATTCAATTTGTGTTTAAAATTCTGTCAGTAACTTCATTCGAGGGGCTTTTTCAACGATGCATAAATTTTGCAAAAATTTGAACACAACACAAACGTGATCTTTTTTCGGGTGTCCCCTTCTTCTTCAACTGCTGACCTTCAAAAAGTGGACTTGCTGTGACGGCGGGTCAGTTTGCGTTGATGTTGATTTTGAAATGTCATGGATTTTGGAACGACGTATATGAATACCTGCACACTTTACGAGTGTTTCCGCTTGGCCTGACATGTCCTCTTCATTTCTGCCCCACCTCCCAATGCGCATTCTTGCATTTTCCGCAAAGATAGATACACGTAAAAGTCTGTTCATTTTCAGAATGGTCCCGCGCTTTTTGCAGTCAGGGATGTGCAAATTTGAGCAAAAATCGGGAATCGTGACTCTGAGCCGGTGGCCTCAATTTTCGAAACTCTGTCAGTTTTCACTTATTAATCTTTTGCTGATTCCACTTCTCGGAGGTTTTTCAATTTTCTGTGACCACGATCTGTTGGTTTGCTTGTCGTTCCGCTCCTGCTTTTAAAATGTGCACTTTTGGTGGCAGCGCTGAACCGAAACTATTCGCTGGCCATCCCGTGGCATTGGCACCGACCTGCAATGGCGTGAGGCCACATCTGCTGTTGTCACCATCAACCGGAAACCAGGCACACGTATTCATGTCTGGAAAATTTCAAAATCATTTTGGGGGCTTTTTAACGTGCTAAATTTTGCAAAAATTTGAAACAAAAAAAATTTTTTTGGGGGTCCCCCTTCTTCAACTGGCCTTCGTACTTGCAGCGGGGGTCAGTTTCGTTATTGTTTTAAATGTCATGGATTTTGGCAAAGAATTTGCAATGACACTTGTATGCCGCTCCTCATTCTTTCTTTTTACCCAAATGGCCGCATTTTCGAAAATAACCACTACCTATGCCTGTTTTGCTTTTCCCAGTTGGCCTATTCATATTTTCGCATAATGGCGATTACGTCGACCCACATGCAAGTTTTACCAAATCGATCCAAGTGATCACTTGCAAAAACAGGTTATCGATGAAAATGACACCTTTAATTGCCATTGATCATTTTAAACCGCGTAAATATGTATAGGATAAAATTTCGATTTGATGAGGGGATGGGATGGGTTCAACGGGGAAGCATGACTTTGTGAGGTTAATTCGGTTTGTCTGGGGGGCACAATCTCACAATCTTAGCCTCGTGGAAACATTTTTAGCAAACAGCCTCACTTTTGCTATGGTCAATTGTCCCCCTTTTTGATGGCCCATTTTCATATTCCCATTTTTGGATGATGAAATTTGAATGTTTCAAGTTAAAATTGCAATTGTTTGACAGCTTGCCGAAAGATTTCATACGAATTTTACCTAAAAATATGGAAACCGCCTGCAGAAACACATCGTCCAGTTTATCGTTAGTTTTTTCCGAAGAATAAACACCGGTAATTAACATCAACTGTTAACACATACTTTTCTTTTCAATCACTTTTCATTTTAGGATGTTGAAATGTTTCAAAATCTTTTGATTCACGAATATCCCAACGCACGAAAAAGGTCGGATACGTAGTAGAAACGCGTTAGAAAGGAACATGCTGAATAAAAATAGGTTATCTATCGATGGCGGTACCTACATGCAAAAGTGCAGTCAGTGCGTGCAAAAATGCGACAGCTAAAATGTTTCCATGAGACCATGAGATTGTGTCCCCTCGTCCTCATACCGACCCAACCCCATGTTGCAACAGCAATCCTCTGATGAACTTGCATCAGTTGAAACTGTTGTTGTGGTCGAATCGTGACTTCCGGACTGGTATAATTCCGTACTGCGGTAAAATTACGGACTGGTATAATTATTGATGTATGATGTATGTTCTCGCAGTGAACAACAGAACGTGAAAGCGAACAAACAAGCCCTGGTCTCCGCTTCATATTTATTGCTGCATGTTTTTTTAGAGTGTACGATTACTAGGTTTGGATTATACCAGTCCGGAATCATGCCAATCCGGCACAAATGACTCATTTTTATGCCAGTCCGGAATTATACCAGTCCGGAATTATACCAGTCCGGAATTATACCAGTCCGGAATTATACCAGTCCGGAATTATACCAGTCCGGAATTATACCAGTCCGGAATTATACCAGTCCGGAATTATACCAGTCCGGAATTATACCAGTCCGGAATTATACCAGTCCGGAATTATACCAGTCCGGAATTATACCAGTCCGGAATTATACCAGTCCGGAATTATACCAGTCCGGAATTATACCAGTCCGGAATTATACCAGTTCGTAATTTTACCAGTTAGGAATTATACCAGTCCGGAAGTATCATCTTGTGGGTTAAGAAGTATCTACTTTTGTACGTGTTTCCGTTCTGTGAAAAAGGAAAAGACGAATCGGCAAAAAGCAAAACAAGTGTTGCATGCGTTCACGGTGCATAAGTGAACTGTGCATGCATGAACCGTGAACTGTGCAGCCCACCAAAAAGGTCACTTGCGTCACGACAAGATGAATCCATGCCCTGCCCTGCGATTGAAACGACCAACAAGAAATTGAATATGCTGCGGGGAAAAGCAAAAACCAGCCTGGCGTAACTCCACGGTGCCCCATCCAAAAGAAAACCAACAGTCCATTCAAAACCGGCAACTGGTTGAGTGCATGCTGAAATGTGCGCAAAACCAGCGGCCAGAGAATACAAAAAATCCGCACAGAACATTCGCATGCGACCAATTGATTTTTTTTTTTGTTAAAATTAACTTAACCCATCAGGAGGCGGAGGTGAAATTTCTATATCCCTTTCAAAACCTCCATCCCAAGTTTTCTTGTCACATTTCCATGTGATGAACGAGGAGTATCCCTAAATTACAAGGCCCTGCATTTTTCTCAAAAGTATGGCCTCCAGCAGTTCGTTAAAACCCCTACTCGAGGTAACAATATTTTAGATGTGGTTCTTGCCAGACCAAAGGAAATTATTTCCAGCTGTGAGGTCGAAGGAGGCATATCAGATCACGCTCTGGTGTTGACTCAGCTTTCTATTTTTAAACCAAGGGTTGAGTCATTGAAGGCTCAGTCGTTTTTATTTGGAAAGGCAAATTTACTGGCCTAATCAGATTTTTTGCACTCCCGTCTGGCCTTCTTTCGGGAACTGTCAAGTTCAGAGAAAAATGGAGTTGATATGCTTTGGTCAAAGTTAGCGAGATAGCACTTGAAGCCAGAGAAAGGTATGTGCCTATTCGATCGTCTACCAGGGTGGGGGCACAAAAATGCCACTGGCTAACTAATTATATGGTGGTTCACAAGCGCTAGTTGCGTTCTTTATTCAAGAGAAGGAAGCGTTCTCACTCTTCACTTCTCGAGTATAAAACTGCTCTGGTGAAATATTCCAAGATAAAATATCAGGCGTTGGAATCTTTTTTTCTTAAGTTGCAAGATGACAGGGTTGGGGTTGATAAATTCTGGCGCTATAACAAAGACAGAAAATTAGGTAAAGCTTCAGTTCCAGCATTCGCCGTGGGTGCTGACAAATTTGAAGATGACGCCTATGGTAAAGCTAATCTTCTAAATCAAGCGTTTGCAAAGACGTTTACATGTGATGGCCCTCCAAAATTGCCTGCTGGACCGTTTTACAGTACCTCAGGCAGGCCTTTTATTTCGGTGGGCATGATAGCCAAAAGAATAATGCAAATGAAAGCAAAGGTCGCCGAAAATCCCTCCACAATCAGTATTAATTTGTTAAAGTTGCTCCCTAATGTTTTTGCTGAATTTTTGTGCGTGCTATTTGAAGCCTGTCTAAATGAAGGGAATATTCCTTCCGAATGGAAAAGGTCGGTAATTGTCCCTGTATTTAAGAAGGGAAAACGGGACGACCCGGCAAACTACAGGCCTATAAGTCTTCTGGATACATGCTCCAAAATACTGGAGTTTTTTCTGGCTAAGCACATTCGGGAGTTTTTGGAGTCTTCCGCTGTCTTAAGCAGTGCACAGCATGGATTTCGACCTGGATTTTCGTGCACAACTCAGTTGACGGCTTTCACCCAAGAAATTTCCTTGGCTCTGGACCGGGGGTCACAAATTGATGCCATATTGATAGACTTTGCCAAGGCCTTCGATGTTGTTAGCCACTCCTTGTTGCTAGAAAAGCTAGCTTTTATGGGTCTGGATTCAATCACCCTATGTTGGCTGCGTGGGTACCTCACAGGTCGAACTCAAGTCGTGAGAGTCGATGGGTGTCTGTCAGACCCTCGCCCTGTAAACTCAGGGGTTCCGCAAGGAAGTGTTCTTGGCGAGGGGCTTTTTCAACGATGCATAAATTTTGCAAAAATTTGAACACAACACAAACGTGATCTTTTTTCGGGTGTCCCCTTCTTCAACTGCTGACCTTCAAAATGTGGACTTGCTGTGACGGCGGGTCAGTTTGCGTTGATGTTGATTTTGAAATGTCATGGATTTTGGAACGACGTATATGAATACCTGCACACTTTACGAGTGTTTCCGCTTGGCCTGACATGTCCTCTTCATTTCTGCCCCACCTCCCAATGCGCATTCTTGCATTCCGCACAAGATAGATACACGTAAAAGTCTGTTCATTTTCAGAATGGTCCGCGCGCTTTTTGCAGTCACGGGATGTGCAAATTTGAGCAAAAATCGGGAATCGTGACTCTGAGCCGGTGGCCTCAATTTTCGAAACTCTGTCAGTTTTCACGTATTAATCTTTTGCTGATTCCACTTCTCGGAGGTTTTTCAATTTTCTGTGACCACGATCTGTTGGTTTGCTTGTCGTTCCGCTCCTGCTTTTAAAATGTGCACTTTTGGTGTGCAGCGCTGAACCGAAACTATTCGCTGGCCATCCCGTGGCAATTGGCACCGACCTGCAATGGCGTGAGGCCACATCTGCTGTTGTCACCATCAACCGGAAACCAGGCACACGTATTCATGTCTGGAAAATTTCAAAATCATGTTTGGGTTGCTTTTCCATCTGTGGTAGCCTATGTGTTTTGTCCAAGCAAACATGTGCCAAACGAAAATGAAAAAATCTTACCGATGGAGAGGCTCGAACCCACGATCTTCGGAACTGAAGCCCTGTGCCGTGCCACTGAGCCAGCGGCGCTTGCAGAAATTTCAGTTCCATAATCGCGCTTAAATGATTAAGCTATGATATTTCGGCAAAGAATGTTCGGCAATTTGGACACCTCTGTCATGCCCCCGCTCTCATCTTCGTTTTACTGCAAATTTTGGCGCGGACCATTCTGAAAATGAACGCACTTTACCTATGCTTGTTTTGCTTTTCCAAGTTGTCCTATTCCTATTTTCGCATAATGGCGATTAATTCGACCCACAAGTTTTACCAAATCGATCCAAGTGATCACTTGCAAAAACAGGTTATCGATGAAAATGACACCTTTAATTGCCATTTGATCATTTTAAACCGCGTGATATGTTATAGGATAAGTCGGATTTGATGAGGGGACAGGATGGGTTCAACGGGGAAGCATGACTTTGGTAGGTTAGTTTTGTCTGGGGGCACAATAACACAATCTTGGCCTCGTGGAAACATTTTTAGCAAATAGCCTCATTTTTTCTATTTTTGTCAATCGCCCCCCTTTTTGATTGCCCATTTTAACAGTCCTATTTTTAATGATGAAATTGGAATGTCCCAAGTTAAAATTGCAATCGTTTGACAGCCTGCCGAAATATTTCATACTAATTTTTCCTGAAAAAATATGGAAAACGCCTGCATAAACACATCGTCCAGTTTATCGTTAGTTTTCCCGAAGAATAAACACAGGTAATTAACATCAACTGTTCACTTTTCTTTGCATTCTTTTCTTTTCAATCACTTTCAAATAAGGATGTTGAAATTGTTCAAAATCGTTTCATTCACTTTATATCCCAACGCACGAAAAAGGTCGGATGCGAAGTGGAAACGCATTAGAAAGGAACATGCTGAATAAAAATAGGTTTATCTATGTGTATATCGATGTTGCAAACCTGCATGCAAAAGTGCAGTTGCTAAGTGCGTGCAAAAATGTGACAGCTGAAAATGTTTCCATGAGACCATGAGATTGTGTCCCCTCGTCGTCATAACGACCCAACCCTATGTTGCAATAGCAATCCTCTGATGAACTTACATCAGTTGAACCTGCTGTTTGTGGTCGAATTACCATCTTGTGGGTGAAGAAGTATCTACTTTTGTACGTGTTTCTGTTCTGTGAAAAAGGAAAGGACGAACTGGGAAAAAGCAAAACAAGTGGTGCATGCGTTGTTTGAGTGAACTGTGCAGGCACCGTGAACTGTGCAGCCCACCAAAAAGGTCACTTGCGTCACGACAAGATGAAATCCGTGCCCTGCCCTGCGATTGAAACGACCAACAAGAAATTGAATATGCTGGGGAAAAGCAAAAACCAGCCTGGCGTAACTCCACGATGCATGCCCCATCCAAAAGAAAACCGACAGTCCATTCAAAACCGGCAACTGGTTGAGTGCATGCTGAAATGTGCGCAAAACCAGCGGCCAGAGAAAACAAAAAATCCGCACAGAACATTCGCATGCGATCAATTGATTTTATTCTTAAATTTAACTTAACCCATCAGGAGGCTGAGGTGAAATTTCTATATCCCTTTCAAAACCCCCATCCCAAGTTTTCTTGTCACATTCCATATGATGAACGAGGAGTACATTTTAATACATTCTCGTATCTGCTGTTTTCCATCTTGCTACCCGCTTCCTGTCCAGTTGCCATCTTGAACCAGTGATCTCCATTCAAACACGCTTGAACACGCCTTGAACAAGCCATGCGCATGGAGCCGACGGATTTTTCTTTCTTTTTAAACATTTTTTTCCTCTGAAATCATTCAATTTGTCATTTCTTCTTTCAACTCAATTTTTCTCAGTGACCATGTGGTGCGACAGGTTTCCAGACTTTCACATAACTGGTAATGTCTAACTAAAAACCGGATTTGTGCGCTCATTTGTGAAATTCAAGGTTATACAGGCAGCAGGCACCAGGCACAAGTTCAGACACTCGCTGTTTCCCAAAATTCAACTAATTCACTGCATGTCATGCATGGTTAAATAGGTAATACCAAAATGTGCCCATCGCCTGACTGCTTGAGAAATCTGCCCGATAGGTGCTCTTGGGCTTCTGTTTATACCAGACTTTTCCCGCATTTCGTCTCGCTGGAAATCCGTCGAGGCACACAACGTGCGCTGCTTTCGTTTAAAATCTTCAGCGAAACTTTAATTTCTCTGCCAGTCTCAGCTGTGAATTTTCTGATGATGATTTGTCATTGTTGCGAATAAACATGTGTCGTAAAATGTTGTCGCAGTACTGCAAACTGCACGTGCGTAACACAAAATCACGATGTTAGCGGACGCATTATGCAGCCTCGTGTAAAATTGGAACAAAATGAAAAATGATCCAGAAAGCCTATTATCCATGGTCAGTTATTTTTTGGATACTTTTTCTTGATCGAATGATTTGTGTGATGGGGGTTGTTGGGTTCTGGGCGTGTAAGCAAACGAAGTCACAAAGATTTTCGTGTGTAGTAAGGATTCGAAAATAGTCAGCGAAGTTATATTGTTCGGTTGAATGTTTTTTTTTTTTGCATTCTTGGAAGGTGGAGCTGCTCAGGTACACCTCTCAACCTTGGCCTAGTCAGCTGGCTTTTTAACTGAGAATTTATTTGCTCTCCAGTAGGAAGAATGGAGTGTTTGAAAAAATTTCGGGAGATTAAAATTTTCATCTGTTCATCCTTTATCACTCATGGCACACTTTTGCCAACTTTGCCAACATGCTCACTTTGTCCGAACTCACCGGATTTCGCATCGCTTTCCGTCTGTGTTTGAACCGTTTGAAAATTGGTTGAGATGTTCAGGGCGAAAATGCATATGATCTTGAGAATTTATGAGGTACCGATTTATTGATTGGGTTCTTCAGGCAAAATAGCGGAGATTAGCCTCTCAGACCTGAAGGCTTTCGCCTCCACGTCAAAAAAAGGATAGCGTTGACATACGTCGCATCAAAAATGTGTACACCTTGTTCCTTTTGAAGATATAAACTGAGAATGCTTCACGTTTTTCTATTCAAATATGCAGAAAAAATTAATTTCTATGCTGAGTCGGCAGTGTTACACCAAGGATTCTGATTCCATTCACTGTAAGCACACTTAGAGCATGCTTAGCTCATATCTTCAAGTGGAATGAGAGGAGTAAAGATGCAATGTTTTGTGTATGGTAGACCTTTCAAATACACATGCAATTTCTTGGTATGCATCGACCGCAAGTTCTTGCAGCATTTACCTAAAATTGCCTAACTCCTGCAACTTAATTAGGTAGGTATGTATGATAACAGATCGGAAGTAGGCTCTGGTTCATGACAAACAGCTTCATAATTTCCTCATCGCCCTCGTAATCACAGCAAAAAAGTACTGAAAAGTGGTCCAGAAAAAAATCAAAATTCGATTTTGGGCGGAGGGATTTCAATTGACAAATATTGAATCATCGGTATGAAGCTGTCACAAGTGCTTGAAGCTCGAGCATAATTCCGGCGCCAATTTGTTTGTATCACACATGATGATATGACCGCAAGTGGATAAAATTTCCCAGCCACCTGCTGGTTGTTTTGTCTTATTTGTTTGTTGGCAGCAAAAATCATTATCCTTTGACACGCGAGCTGCATAAGATCTGTGTTCGCCAATCTTGAACCGGATCGTGCGAAGACACATACCAACAGAAGGTTGTTTTCGTATGGTCAATTCCAGTGAAAAAGATTTCTCATTATTGAGTTTTGTATTGCATTCGTTCTGATATTATCATATTTGCATATTCGCGAAGGCAAGAGGACACCTGTTATTGCAGTGACTAAAAACAGATAGGTACCTGCAAAATGCAAACGAGCGCATGGAAACGACTGCAGCGGTGGGTGAATCATTTTTGCGGCGAAAAAGTGTAAAACCACTCTCAAGAAGGCTGGCGAAGTTTTCGGCACGAAACAAGCAACTAATTTGGTTTCACCGCGAAAAATGCAAAGCATATGCTTTGAGTGCAAAAACCAAAGCCCGTGCTATTGGAAGGTGGCCTGGGTTTTAGTGCCTTAATAATGGCCCAAGTGCGTGTGTTTTTCCTCGTTTTGTGTCAGTGTTCAGTGTCAAACTCCTCGATGTTGTTTGTATTCGTCATACACATGCGATGAAAGCGAATGTGCCTGGGAAGGAAATTATTTGCCTAATACGATAGCTCAGATGCCACTTGTTGCACATAACAGAACGCGTTGAATTCCATGCATACTCATTGTTCTGCAAGCCGCGGAAGGACTGCATGACGAGAGACAAAAATGTCCCTCTCTATACACGTATACAAATTTTATTGAAGTTTTTTGCCATTGGGAAACAGTCCACACAGCCGCGCTCCCAAAATGCATCTTCAAAATGCGCAAAACGTCTTCCTTCGCAGAACAGAGAGCGGTATTGTTCACTGACCTGGTTCCATTTTATGCCGACGTAATTACGGGTTGTTTACCGAAGTTGCCAAACAAAATTACAATTTACTCTGCCGGTAAGCCGCAGGCGTCTTTATCGAAAATTGGTCAATTTTGGCGGCCACTTATTTAAAAAACGACAGAATATCAGTGAAAGGATCCGGCTGTGATTACTGCATGTTGAACTGCGTGGAAAGTAGCCTCCCGTACTCATTCCTACATATTTTCTGAAGTGCCGAAACAAGTGGATCATTTTTGCATAACAAAATTACGCTGATATGGTCATATCATATCAGGTTTGCTCAGTGACAGATAACTGAAAAATGTGTCTCCAAAGCCTTGATAAGAGTTTGAAGGAGTGCCTTTCCGGTTATCTCAAAATCCGTCCGTTGCTAATTCTAAAAATGCATTTTTGGCAACTCGCAGTGCGTAATTTCGCCGAAAACCACTTGATAGTGTAGAACCGGATTCAAGATCCTAAAAGAATAGAAAAATTGTTGTTTCAGGGCATCTCTCCCTGTTAGCGTTCGGCACGGAGGGTTTTTGCGTTCTTGTAAAGTTAGTGTTTTTTACTCTTTCCCCCCTCGGATTGTTTGGAAAAGTCAAATGTACCTTACTCCAAGGCCGAATTTAAACCCAACTGGACCCACGTTAAATTTTGCAAATTTCCAGTTAGTTTCGACCATGATTAGTTACCAGCAATGAAAATTTCCCGGTGCATTTCTCAAGGTTTCTCGTGCCTGGCTTTATACTTCTACTCCGCGCTCCGGCTGCTGTTGTGCCAAGGTGGTGATGGCGACTTGGTCAGGGCTGAAGGAAGGCGGTTGCGCAATGAAACCCTATCAAGAAATGTGTATCGCCACAAGAGAATTTCTTTTGGCAGGATTTTCTCCGAGTAATTCAATTTTTCTCCGAGATTATTCATTGAAAGCGACATATGACGTGACGTCATAAGCAGATTGAGCTCTCTCGATATTTGCTTGTTTTTTTTTTCCGGACTGTTCGACCTTTCGGCACCCCTTGTTCAACTTCGCCGAACTCAAAGCCCCAGTGTTTCGAGGGAGTGGCAGACACATCCCAGCAACTTTCGTGATTAACTTAAGTTTTATTATAATTGTTTAACTCATATTAGGTTGTAAAAGTAAATTTCTTCTTTTTCTGCAGAATTTTTCGCCGCCAACATCAACTTCGCAACCGAAGAGAACCACCTCTTCGACCGAAACTCAAGCACCAGGCGATTATCGTACACCTGGGTTTATCGACCGAAACTCGACGGCGACGTAGAGCCAAGCAATCATGAACATCGTTTCCTTGGCAAAGAATACTCTAGGGCCAACGGACTAGCTTTGGACGCAAATAGTGATAGGTGTGATGTCCCAAGTGACAGTGAAAGTGCTTGTGATGGAAGCGGTGCTCCCATGCTGAGGCGGTTGACTCCAGTGGAAGAACGTTTGAAGTGCCGCTTCGGGGAAGCTCCGCCGGTTCCTGAACGAGTCAATTCTTTCAGTTTCTCGACATTCAGGTCCGTGACACCTGTCGCACCTGTGCTCACAGTCGAATCGGTAAGTTTTGCAGATTTTATTAATTCGGACAACCTATCCTTCTTCAGCATCTGCGTATTTCGTCATTGTTTTGAAACAATGTTCCGCTCACTTATCCTGCACCGAAATAACTGAAATGGAATTTTGGTTTTTAATTCACAATTTCCCCAGATCTTTTTGTTTTTTAAACGCCGGATTGATTGAACCAAATTAATTTAAAATAATTTTTCCGGTCTCCCAAAACCCAAAATAATTTTGCGTTGAAGATGGAGAATGGAAAATTTTTTAACCGAATCTCATTCCGCTCCCAAAACCTAAACAAAAATTTCGGAACATTTTTAAATCCACATTGTGGTAAAACCCGAAATGGAATCAATTCCACAGCTGGGGAAGTCTGTCCAGAGAGGCACTGCTTCAACAGATTCTGAAAACCCGTCACGTGTGCCACAAGACGCTTTTTGCCGAAATCCGCGTTTTCCAACATCAATCCACGCGGAAATGCGCGCTTTTTTGAAATACCGCCTGTACCTGGGAATTGCCACCATTTTACAGTGCTGTGTCTTTCTCGGGAAAAGGTGGGAAAATCAAAGGAAAATCGGTCTTTTCGGATTGCAGCTGGAATGCAGACGTTTGTATAGGTCCCTAATTAAAAATTTCTTTCTTGTTTCAGCGTCAGGATAAGTATTCAGAGAATGACGATCACAGCATCACGAATCATCGCAGCGTAGCGTCTTTGCCAGCGAATTACAGTGTGATTTCTGAAACGAGTAATATGCCATCAGCATCTAGTCTACAGCACCCTCCAGTGCCACCTCCCCTGCCATTCCTATTGGACATTAAGAATGGTCATGGGTTTAAAAACGGAAAGGGTCCACAGCCACCATTGAAGCCCATGAAGGGAAACTCCGATGGGCTGAACGGAAGGGCACCACAGCAAAAGAATGGGTCACTGGATCACCAGCTGGACCCACCAAAGGGGAGGCCCACCAACAATGGTGCAATGATTCCGCCGACCCAGAGGAAGCAGAGCGTGTCGAGTAGCGATCTAAGGACGTTGGAAAATGGAATCCAACCAATTAATGGAAATCACCTTCATTACCATCGCCGCTCCAATGGGAACGAAGCAATCCACGCGCAGGTAAACTCGCGTTCTCTGCTTGTGGAATGTTTTTGTGCCGAGTCACGTTAATTTTTCTTCTTGTATCGCCTTTCAACTGAAAAGGTGGTGTGAAATTTCAGAGTTTTTTGTGTGCAGCACAGATTCAACCTTCAGAACAAATTACAGTATTCATCTGCCGAGTGCAGATTGCAGCAGATTCTATCTGCGCTGCCATGTGCAGTGTATTTAGTTAAGTGGATCCACAGTATTCTTTCTTTGTTTCAGCCGCGATTGTTGGTTTGCGTTTCAAAAAGTGGATTCGGATGAGCTCTTGTCGCTTGCCTCAATATCGCGAGTGCAAAGTCGTCCATTTTAGCGGGGAAAAGTCCAAAAAAATTGTCATAAAATTCCATCTTTGGAAAGAAAATTTATGTGAAAAAAACCAGTTGGATTCTGATTCGCCTGTCCTATTGGTGAAGAGTGGTGAATGAACACCGTTCTCAGTGGTGAACACCGAGCGGTGAACACCGTTCCAAGAGTGGTAAACACAGTTCCTGAGGGTGAAGAGTGGTGAACCGTTTATCCGATGTTGAGAATCAAAACCGTTGGACAGGCGACTTGGAGATTTTAACATATAACTTAGGGATGGAACGGGGCAACCAGCCGCGTGTCATTTCGCTCCTTCTGAATGAGCAGATCAGTTTTATTTGTTTACCCAACAAATTTCTGTTAACTGACATTTATTTAGCATCTCGGAACAAATGAGTTTTACATGAGGAATGAAAGAAGTGTCCATCATGAAATCGCTTGGCAACCAAAACTACAGACAACGCCACCTTCAGCAAAACGCAAAACGAAAAAAACACTCGCCCAACCAAATGATTGTGCTCTCCTCACCGAAAGTCTTCGAACATAGGAGTAACTCCTTGTTTGAAGAAAGTTGAAACTTTCGTAAGGAGAGTTTGGCGGCAAAAAGATTACCACACATTTTTCCATTCGGAATTTAGAAAAATCCATGCTGAAAAATAAAAGACCTCTTTTAACTAATGCAAAACAACCCTTGAAAAAAAGCCCTTCAATTTCCTTTAATTTCTGCCCCGATAAGAGTAAAAAAAAGAAAAAAAGTTTCAGGAACTCAAATGGAAAAACCATGTGGAGAGTAAAACTTTTCCGTTTAATCAGCACATTTATACAGAGGACAGAGAGGCAACCATTTTTTTACTCAGGCGCCATTTAGAATCAATGGCAGCATGCACCGCAAAACATCATGACCATCGTGTAAGGCGTTTAGTTGCAACAAGCCCTGTTGAAATTAGAGGCCCATTTCAAATTTTTCCCTTGTTCGAGTACTTTTGGCTGGCTCCGTACGAGGTGGCACAAAAGTCGGATTACAAGAAGGATAAAGTTAAATTTTGTTTTCCGGCAGGTATCGAACCCAAAAATATAAAATTCCCCAAAAACCTTTTTGAATGGCTTCTAAATGGTGAATTTTGATCAATCATTGAAAATGACTTAACGACGGAAGCAATACAGAACTGAACAATAACCAACTCTTTTTTAGCAATTCGGTAAAGATAACGAATCAATTTCGAATCGATCGAACAATTCCACTCCTCTGGCAACCTCAAATCGTGACTCGTTCAGCGAGCCTCAGCAGCAGGCGAATCAGAATGGCGGCGGAGGCTCCATGATCTCGCTGTTGGAGGAACTACAGGGTGCCCTCCAGCGACGTCAAAAGCAGAACAAACAGCAGGTAGCAGGAACCGCCGACGCCTCGGAACAGCAGGGGCAGGACCTTGGCAGGAGACCTGTTAGCTGCGAAAACCCTGTCATCAACAAAAAAGGAGGGAATGTGAGTCGAAGGTGGTTGCATTTGAACCTTCAAACTATCAGCAGGTATGGTGTGGCAGAAATTAAATTTGACTTGCAATAAACAATAGGTATTTTAACTTTTTCCGTCGAAGGGTTTTAACCCGACTGTCGTTTTTCCCTCAAAGGACTTGCAACATTTGACTGCATCCCCACATTTTTGGAGGCACTGAACTGCAGGAAGCAGTTGGAATAACAATTTACTTCAATTGCCGTTAAAAAGGGTTTTTTTGGTTGACACACTGGCTTTTCCGTAATGAGGAATTGGTGCATTTGCCTGCATTCCCGCCATATACTTTCTTTTCAAACCTTGACGAGTTCCCGTCGCGAACTGTTTTTCCGGAAAGGTGGGAATGCGATGAATTTCAACTTTCTCCTTGCAAAGGGGTTTTTAACGGTTGACAAAAGATATGCTTGCCTTCGATATGTTAGGGGGTTAGGTTAGGGTCAGAGACCTTTTTGTTTTAAACCCAAATCATACAAACC
>JASGXE010019618.1:0-12863 GCA_030068105.1 Sinentomon sp. SZTP_YWyxl
TAATCCCTTTTGATTGACACTCGGCCGAGAGCACTTAAACTCTCTCTTTTGTTTCTTCTTAAAGTACGCATGTCATGTGAAGGGGCTATTTTCTGATTTCGAATAGTCCTCGCATTCTTATGAAAATTTATTTTTGGAAAGGTTTCAAGGGTGTTTTGCCCTCTTTTTAACATTTTCTAGTTCGAGAGAGAGAGAGAGATAGAGAGAGAGCGAAAGAGAGTGAGAGAGAGGGGAAACATGGGGATAGGTATACGTTTCAAACATGGTTAAAAGTTTCAAAACGTTGTCACAAACGATTTGGGGGAGAGACAAATCACAACCAAGCCAGCATGATTTGGGTCATGGGGCGTCAACGATGCACAATGCTTCCAGTGTTCAGGTGATCAGTTACTGTAGGTACTACTGGAGGGTACTACTGTAGTGTATAGTGGCGGCGGAAATAATGAACCCACACATGTGTTTTTCCCATTTAACTGTTGCCTCCCGAAACGTTTTTTCTTTCTTTTTATTCTTTGGCTGGCGGTAGAAACTGATGTGCCAGATTTCAAGAAAGTGTTCTAGATGTGTCAGATTTTGACCTCGGTTATACAAAAGAGGATCTTTAATTTCTGCAGCATGGAATTTTTTCCAAAATCTGAACAGTTTCAATTTTTTACATATATCAGTACATTAATTCCGCCGCCGCTATACACTACTGTAGGGTACACTGTAGGGTACCTACGACTGTATGGTAATGGAGACGAGTACTGTTGCCACGCACATGGTTGCAAGCGAATTGGCAAAGGTTGATCTCGCTGCCTCCTGTCATTGGAAAAGTCAGTAGGCGTCGTTGGCCATATGTTTTGAAGGTTAGACTAACAGAAGCGTGCCTTGTGCAATCCTGCAGTATAGCATCACAAGTGTTCAGGAAGTGTGTCCTGTTTCGGGTTTGAGAGCCTACATAATTCCGTTCAGTCGAAGAGTTTTTCAGCATCGAACAGCTACTGAAGATTTTCAAGAACAACTACACTGTAAACAGCTCGCTGTAATCATTACAGCGACCCGCTGGCATCTTTTGTGACCAGCGGCCTCGCTGTAATGTCTACATTGTCTTGTAATTTGAAATCCGCCGTAATAAAATTTAGGCTGTAAGCCAAACGCTGTAATCATTTGAGGAGACCGCTGTAATTTGTTTGCAGGTAATAATTCCTGTGCTCGCCTGAAATCTTAAAGAATGAGCTGTTATGATGCGACTGTAGCTTTACGTTCAGGCGCTGTAATCATTCCTTGAGTCTGCATTTTTGCGGCTGTAATTTTACAGTATCGAGCGGGAACAGTTCGCTGGGAGCCGGACGACTGCTGCTGTGATCTTACATACACTCGCCTGTTAAACTTCTTTGTGGCTGTAAGGTTGCCGCTGTAATTTTACATGCTCATTACTGGACGAGTTACCTCGTGCCTGTACCTTTGATGCTGTGATTTTACGTCCAAATTCATGACTGGGTCCATTGCTGTTGCAAATTTTTGCCTGTGATTTTACGCGGCTCTTCTTGTACTTTTTAGCGCGAGACAGCACAACTGCCGCTGTGATATTACATGCCATTTCGGAACAGGGTCCATCGCGTCTGCAAACGTTCCGCCGTGATTTTACATTGTTTACCCTGGACTGGCTACACTGTGGCATCAACAATACCGCTGTGATTTTACAGGCTAAATCTGTGACACGTCATCGGCCTGTATTGTAGATCCGGTGATTTCCCAGGAGTTGCACAGGACAAGCTCCATCATGACTGGGACGTTGTCGCCGTGATGTTCTCTGGATATTTTGGACTGATTCCATCGGCACCTGCGTGAAAGCGATTATCCATACCATTAAACTGATGGGCGTTCATCGGCAAACGACGTTCACGGAGAGACTATTATGATCTAATGGAAAAAAGTATCAACGACAAAACATATGAAACAATAATTTCACAATATCATCAAAGTCATGCGATACCTGCGGCATTCCTCATCTTTTCCTCAAGATCCAAACGTGGTGAAAAACGTGCTTGTTTTTTTTTACGAAAACTTACCTTTCCATGAAAACTTACCTTTCCATGAAACTTGCCTTTCCATGAAAACTTACCTTTCCATGAAAACTTAACTTTCCGTGAAAACTTACCTTTCCATGAAAACTTACCTTTCCATGAAAACTTACCTTTCCATGAAAACTTACCTTTCCATGAAACTTACCTTTCCATGAAAACTTACCTTTCCATGAAAACTTACCTTTCCATGAAAACTTACCTTTCCATGAAAACTTACCTTTCCATGAAACTTACATTTCCATGAAAACTTACCTTTCCATGAAAACTTACCTTTCCATGAAAACTTACCTTTCCATGAAAACTCACCTTTCCATGAAAACGAAAACCGCTGTTTTTGCATCAAAACCCATAAGATGGAAACTTATCAGCGTTCATTTTCATCGACATCCCAACATGACGAAAACAAAATCAGCCCAAACGCATATCTGCAGCCAAAGGATGGAAGCCAAGGAAAGCTTACCAGACATCTATAATTTCACCAGACCGCATGGGTACGAAGAGAAAACTTACCATGTTCGTTTGTCGCATTCAGCTGCATCCAAACGAAATTTTCTTCGACTCTTCAACCATTTCTTCGACTTTTCATTCCACTTCGTTTCTTTTGGATCCAATTTTGGATCCAAGCGTGCTTTCCGGCAGTCGAACTCAGATTACCAGGGTCATCCAAGCCTGAAAATCCACATCAGTTCAACGGCATAAAACATGATGAAAACTTACCACAGTCATTAACACCTTAATTTCGGATTTCTACGAGTCCATTCCCCTTCATCGCACAAAGGGCGTGGGGAAATTACACGCAATTCCATTAAAGCTTACAAACATGAGGAAAACTTACTGGTCCGTACTCCGTCATATGCAACCAAACACGAAGACTTACCAATGTGAATCTTTTCATCAGTTTGCAAGCGCGAGAAGTTAAACTTACCAGTCCAAATCATATCACGGGCATCCTAACCAAAAGAAAGCAACTTTATCAGTCCATAAATGTGATGAAACTTACCGATCCGCCATTTCTTCAGCATCCAAACGTAATCAAAACTTACATTATGTTAGATGAAAACTTACCTCGTTCCCGCAAGCTGCAGCAGCGTTAGCGCTGGGTTGCCATGCCAGACATCAACATCAACAGACTGGTTTGAAAAATCCAGATCCGCAAAGTGTCGCAGCAACGTCGCAGATGCATGCGCACTGAGCAAGGCAAAGCGAATGGGTCCACGAGCAGTGCAAGCAGACAACCCAGGTCAGAGCAGTGTGTTATCGTTATCACAGCTTGGACCCGGATTCATTGGGAAGGAATGTCATCGGCCCTTTGGGGCGCGTATAATAATAACGGCCATACCCTGCTCACTCATATTCACACATGGTTGCCCGTCCTCTCATCCAGAATCCATCAAACCTGTTACCTGAGTCTGTACAGGGTATGCCTCATTGAAATAAATAGACGGAAACAAACTGCAGCAGATGTCACAGTTGATTTTTACATTTCATGTTGATTTCATGGATCGGCCTTGAAATGAAGATTGGTACATTTTACACGGAAACATTTCCCCACTTCGTCCATAAAACGAAGTGGGGAAAAGACGAATTCACCCATACCACATTGTCCGATGTTGTCCATAAAATGCAGAATTTTACGATGCACCCTGCTCGTTAGTTAAATTGCCCGATTTGGCATGGGTCAGAGCAGGGTGCACCATAATCATCACCCAACCACGGCGAATAGGCATATTCTTTCGCTATGGTGTTCAGAGCAATCTTATCGCCCAGTAGCTTCTTTCAAAAGGGCCGAAAACCCACAAAACATGACATCTTGTGAAAGTTCTGGAGTTGGACAATGTGTCGGTGCAGGCCCTATTGATGGGTCTGATTCTTTTGGTCCGCAATTCGTTTGGTCCAACTTTCGATTGGGTCAATAGTCATTTGTTCCACTGCGTTCAGATTTCAGGCACGACGTCCCAGAACTGAACTAACATTACCAAACCTGATCTAACCGTATTTCCGAAAGCTTCCCTACATGGGCGCTTTTCAAATCGCAAATTTAGCCCAATTTTAGCCCCGTCTGGTCCAATCGAACATTGGACCAGGCGAATTGTGGAATAAAAGAACGGGACAACTGTTAACAGGGAGTTCTTGAGCTGTTTGACACTGACTCAGATCAGTCCACAACCAATAAAGGTTGTGGACTGATATGAGTCAGAGTGACACAGGTCTAAGGGAGCGAATAACCTGCGAAAGAAATCGCAGTTCAAATGAACAGCGTCCCCACATTTTCGCATATTCCCTCTAAAATCCGATGAATGCAGAGTGAAAGTTGAGCTACGATTATGGGGCATTGTTCTCCTTGCGCGCCCAAGTTGTGCAACAAGTTTCATGCCAAGCCACTGGCTGTATGGCTGTCAGCTCAAGATGGCAAACGAAGAAGAAGAAAGCTGGTGGCATGAATGGTTGTGGATTCGGCCTGGAGCGGCGGCGCTGGAGCAGTTGCACTGACCAGTATATGCCGGTATCTCCTCCGATATCGCAGCTAAAGACCACTTAACACTACGCTAAGCAAGAACATCCCCTGCCACATGCCACAAGGCATTCGCTGGTGTCACTCAAAGAATCAGCGTCCTATAACGCAATGAGATCCGCGATGTCAAATGGGGCATTTTGATGGGAGTCCCATGTGGTCCCTTAAGTTCCCAACTGGGCCAAATAAGGCAATTTTCATACGTATGACAACATGAAATCATGTTAAGGATTTTAATGTGGTCCCATAGGTTCTACGATGTCAGCAGCGCATACCTCGTGGCTTGCACCGGTTCCCATCAGAACACCGAAGAAGCAACGTTGGGCCTGGATGATGCTTGGATGGGAGACCACCCTTGTACCCCAAGTTGTGCTGCTGGAAGGGGGCTATGGCCAAGTCCATCGTCTCCTTCGGATGAGACGTTAAGCAGGAGGTCCCTTGTAGCATCACACTGTGCACGTCAAAGGACACGTATAGTTCAAGTCCAAGAGAGACTGGCAGGTAACAATACATAGAAGCCACACATCACAAGACACACGTCTCCGCTCTGCAGAGCATATTCGGTTCGGGAAATCCTGCGGGTTGGGGTGTATACGCCGTAAAACTGATCCCAGTCCTTTCAGTTGAATGCAGAGTGGAGTTGGGATGCGATTATGGGGCATTGTTCTCCTTGCGAGCACAAGTTGTGCAACAAGGTTTAAGCCGATCGCCACCGGCCGTGGCTGTCAGCTCATAATGGCAATGATGATGTCATGTAGGTACCAACTATCATTGCGCCAGCTACTGTCTCCGGGTAATGCAGGGAAAATTTCCTTTGGCCAAAAATCCCAACCTGAAAAACCTCTAGATATTTGAGAGAACTTCTCCGGGTATTCCCTAAAATATGCCTGCGCTGCCAACGAGTTGTACCAAAGGGCCTGGAATGGAAAACACAAGACTTTTTGAAATGGACAAGACCAGCATGGCCACATGAGCAAAGGAGTCTAAAAAAACTGTTATTATTTCTTCTTCTACACCTGCGAACGCCTTCAGTGCAACTGCTCCAGCACCCACACCGCTTCAGGCCGACCACAGCCATCCGTGCTACCAGTTTTCGGCTATAGCCAACCCGCAGGATGACCGGACAGCACTATTGGAAATTGTGTGACTTCTGTGTATTGTTGCCTGCCAGCCTCTCTTGGACTGGAGCTAGGTGTTCTTTAACGTGCACAGTGTGATGCTGCACACGGGACCTCCTTGTTAAAGTCCCATCCGAAGGACTAAGAGACTGGCCACTAAGTCTCTCTTTCGGACCTCATTTTACTCTGCCTCGCCGAGGGAGGATGCACCATTTGTGCCACAGTAAATTTCGTGCCCCGACGGGGAATCGAAATCGGTCCACCTGGGTGGGAGTCGAATGCGCTAACCATTGCGCCACGAGGTTCGGACAAAACTGAGGGAACTCACAATCTATCCTGACACAGCCTTTTTGTAAAAATATAGTTTTTGCGAATTCTTTTCCCCCCTGACTATCGCAGCTTGGAACAGTCTTCCATCAAATTCACCCTTTATTCAGGAAATCCCTCCTCTTCTCTCCTCTCGCACCATCAATGACCTTGTTTTGTGAATTTGTCATGTCTGTGTGATGGTTTCTTCTTCTTTTTTTAATTGATTTGTCCCTTAGTTTTTAACTTGATCCGACTATGCGTAAGCGTACTGATAGCGCCTATCCATTGCCGCTGTTTTTTGCTGAAATAATAAAATAATAATATAAACCATAGAGGAAAGGTGTAATCTGTTTCTGCGAAAAAAAAACGTGAAACACCCACATGGGGAGAATTTTCGGCTATCGTTTAGTTGGTGATCTGGGCGGCAATGACGATTTCAACATCCCCGTCTGATGCCGGTATTGTTCCGAACAATTTGAAACACAACTGGTCTATTGTGGCTTATTTGTGGGCATCCTGTAGTATCATGCAGGAAGTGTGAGGAAAAGACAATGGCGTTCTGACGAGTTTTTTATGATGTCACCAGCCAGTTCATCATCATCATCATCATCATCATCAACCGCCATCTGAGCTGACAGCCATACGGCCGGTGGCTCGGCGAGGAGGGCCACACTGGCTGACAGCCATTGCCTCAACCATTTTACCTCAACCTGTCGGCCATTGTCCGACTCTCAACACAATAACATTAACATAACACTCACAACTTGTGACACACGCACAACTTGTGACACACTCTCTGCCACAAGTGCAGAAAACTTTGCTAATATCTATCTTGTCTTATCTAACTATCTATATGTATCTAATTTTTTTTTTTTTTTTTTTAGCATGCTGCACAAAAGGTTAAACGGCAGGAAAAGGCAAAACTGCATCCGAGCCTGAAATGGACAAAAGAAAATAAAACCTGAAATGACAAAAATAAAACAAAATTAAACCTGAAATGAAGAATAAATTAAGACCTGAAACGAAAAGAAGATGAGATCTAAAAAGGCAGAATAGTTAACCTTCGAGTATATAGAACAGTCAAGTTTCATAAGGCATGAAAATCGTTGCGAAAAGCAGGCAAATGAAGTGAAACGTAGAAGTAAACGATAGGAATGAACTCCTGGGAATTTGTTAAATCAATGAATCAATCTGCTTGAATGACAAAATGAAAGCAATAAACAACGCCTTAACATGAATACAGGTTCTTTTGAAACCAGGCCTTGGATGATGCTTTACCGGAATGGTATAATTCACTCATTAAGTCCCGAGGCAGGGAATTCCAGTCACGGATAGTGCGCGGAATAAAAGAATAATGGCATACATCCTTGTTACAGCTTATTTGCTGGATTTTCATTCTATGGTCCCATCGAGAAGTATAATTTGGAGGCTGTATAGAAGATCTCAAGTCAGTTAGGAAAGAACATGAACTTGAATAGATGTGAGAGAGCAAGGCAAGCCTCGAGCATTTGCGTCTTCCAGCAAGAGAACACCATCCTAGGTCTTTAATCATAGCGGAGGGGCTATCAAATCTTGCAAATCGATTAGTTACAAATCTCGCCGCTTTCCTCTGGATGGCTTCTACGGCTTCAACTTCGCACAGCTTAAAAGGGTCCCAAACAGCCGAAGAATACTCTAGAAGTGGTCTAACAAGGGAAAAATATGCGGCGGATTTGGTGTCACTCGTTCCATGCTTTAGAGTCCTCCTCACTAGGTACAGCATACGATTAGCCTTGCTAATAACTGAGGAAACATGCTTACCCCAGCTTAAGTTTCTTGAAAAGGTCAAGCCGAGATATTTGTATTCGTTCACGGAATTTAAGACACCAGAACTCAGAGTGTACTGGAACTGAACATGAGACAACTTTGATGTGACTGGAAGGAGGGCACACTTGTCAAAATTTAGCTGCATCTGGTTTGTTTTACACCAAGATTCGATTTGCCTAAGATCCGACTGCAATAGTTCTCTGTTGCCTTTTTCCGACTGCAATAGTTCCCCTGACCTTTTTCTTTGGAAGGGTGAGTTCATCTGCGATGAGAGGTTATCCCATGACTCCAGCATGCATGGGTGGTCACGGTTCCAAAGGTGCTATCAAATCAATATCCATATGTCATGACCCAAGGTAGAATACCTTGGTTATGACCTGCTTGGCTTGGCATAGCGCGGGAAAACCCAAGCAAGAATCTTGCGCTGATGGGATGGGATGGTAGGAAGGTATGCTCGCAAACAACTGCTGTGAGAGGATTGAATTGCAACTGGTCGAGACGATTGCACGAGAACAGGTGTCCGTTGCGTTTCACAAATCACAGGAGACTGGGTTCAACAAAAATCGCGCCCATTTTTATTCCTATGAAGACTGAGCAGGAAATCCATTCGGCTTGTGTCCTAAGGGGTCCTAGATGTCCCCCTATTAGGGGACATCTGGGACCCCTTTGGTGGTGATGTCCCCCTTATAAGGGTCATCTAGAACCTTTGGTGATGGACCCAGGCTTGCTCTGCATTCCCGGATCTTCTTTGGCTGCCCACACCTTTCCGATTTAAAAGCCCTTCTTCAAACTCCGTCTTCTTCTGACCACAAGTTAAAGATAAGGCAAATAGGCTACCACAACATCTCCTTCCTCGCAAGGAATGTCCGGGAATGGAACTCCATGCCTTCACAGGCCACGAACGCATCAGAACACAATGACTCTGCACAAGTCATGACTTCCAGAATTCTGCCTGAACGTTGCGCTCTCCTTTTGCCAACATACTGTCTCGCCGGGCTCGCCCTCAGACTAACATGGCTTGATTTTGTACAAAAATCAAAGAAATCTTCCACGAATAAATTCTCCTTTGAACTTTCTCCGTAATTGTCTGACTCATCCTGTTTTAGTTTTCTTTTCCATGTTAATTCCGTTTGGTTCTGTTTCAGGAAAATGTACTTTTTGGACGCAAATTCTGTTATGTTTCAGGGTAACAGAAATATTCATCTTTTTGTGTTACAGGAAAATTTTCACAAACATTTCTTTGTTCATTACAAACTTTACATATTTGCTCCACACCATGTTGGTTTCTTTTTTCAGGTCAAAATTTTGCTTTCTCTTTTCAGCTTGGCTTTGATTTTTGACTTTCCTCTTGTTTTTCAGGAAAACACGTTATTTGTTTTCAGTTTAACATCTGTTTCGTTTTGTTTGTTTCTTGCATGCTAAAAAAATGAGTTAGTCCTATGTAAGCAGAGCTATGGTATTAAAAATGTAGATATTCATCTGTCTTTGTTGGCTTATAGGTAGTTTCGTAAAAATCTATTGATGACAAGTGGAGTTATTCGAGCTCGTTGCGAAGCCCAAGGCCTATTTGGCCTCTTTGTGCAGGTGATTACTGTTTTGTGTTTTCGTCAGGGCGACGTGGCCTTCCTTTCAGAATCACCGGCCGCATGGCTGTCAGCTCAGAATGACAATGTGATGATAATGAAAGTACTGGGTGGTCAGCGTGTTTTCGGGTTTTTTCATTGCTTATGGTTTTGTCCACCCAACCGCTAGAGCAGCAAAACCACTTTTGAACCGAGCGTTGGGTGATTAGAGGATAGGCTAGGTTAGGTTAGGGCAGGTCCGCATAGATCAGGAGGGTTCAACCATATCCTAACCTAATCTAAGCTAACCTAACATAACCTGACCTGACCTGACTTAACTTTCCTTACCCGCCCGATGCTCCGCTCAACAACGGTTTCCCTGTTCTCGCGCGTTGAGTGGAGAAATCAAAGCAAAGCAAAAAAAAAACCTTGACCACCTAGTGCTTTCCATCCAACACAAAAGGTTCAAAATTGTTCCCTTTATGACGCATTCGTGGGTTCCCGAGGCCAATCCAGTCCCCGGTTCTTGATTGTCCTCCACCCGTTTGCTTCGTTTTGCCACAAAATCTGATTGAGTTGAAATTCGTATCTGGCGATCTTTCACTTTCTGATCATGCGAAAACTGCGACTGTGACCTGCTGGAAGCCGCAACGAAAATTAAATCAAAATGGCTTCACGCTGATCACTTGCTCAGAGCAAAAACAAATTGAGCCCATATGCACTAAAACGGGATGGATATATTGCTTTGCAGTAAAAGAATAAGGAGATTTTGGAACATTGTAAATGGTGCAAAACGTTCATGAGTCACTTCCGCAATTCGGCAGATAATTTGGCATTCTCCGTCATGTCTTTCTTGGCTGAGCACGAATGAGGAAGGTATTTTTTCCCAACCTGCACAATTTCGATGCACGCTGGTTACTTTTTTGACAGGCATCTGTGCCATAATTTCAATGCAAGCATCTTTCAACCGCGACTGTTTTTTTTGTGAATTTTTGAAAAACAAAATCCAATTTTGAATGAAAAATCACAAGAAAAAATGCATGGGCTTTTGATGATCCTTTTCAGAAATGTGTTATTCTGTTACTGCCATCTATGATTTATGTCGGGAACTTTTTCTCCGTTATATCCGCTGTAATTTTCCGCATTCCGAGTAACGCTTACAGCGGTCGGTTTTAACGACTCCTGACAATTTTACAGTTCCTCTGGAGAGCGAGTACGGCATCCAGAAATTACAGGCTTTGGTACGATTCCAGTGCCGACTGTAAAATTACAGACGCAGAGGAGCACAGGAATCCATGGAATAATCACTTCCCGAAAGGAAATAACGATATACGAACCTGTAAAAATGCATCCTCCGCTGTAAAGAAATGGCGTCTGTGAAATTACCGCGGAAGACTGCACTTTTTATTGCAATGATTACATCATCGGCTGTATTGTTTACTGTTCCGGTGGGGATTCCATTCCTAACTGTACATCTTACAGTCACCGACTGTAATCTTTGCCGATTACAGTCTGACAGAGTATTTCTTACCGCTAGACGCATGCATTATCACAGGATAAGTTTACAGCGTCTGGAAATTACAGCTGAATGTAATTACTACAGAAAATTTTACGGCGACGACAGGAGTGGCTACAGGAACTGTTTACAGTGTTGGAATTTGGAAATTCGCATCCAGTGTGATTTCGAGATGTGACCATGGCAGACGATTTTTTTTCAATGTCGGAATTCCGTGAAAACTGAAAAATTGCAAAATTCCGCGAACAATGACGGAATTCCATGAAAAATTATATGTTCCATGAAGATTGACGGGATTCCGTGAAAATTGACGGAATACCGTGAAAATTGGCAGAATTCTGTGAAAATGGGAAGCATGGATTGCCACGGGCACGGACGGGTATGCATATTTTTTTTCCAATCCACTTCCGCGGACCAGGAGTTCGCAACAGCCAATCACGTCGTCTAAATGTGTGACGTCATCAATTTTGGGATTTTTGCATTGCCACCGCTTTTTGCCATTTGGCATGTTTGCCACCGCTTCGCAACTCTTTCTAGGGTCGCAACAGGGTCAGGTTCGGTCAGGTTAGGTTAGGTTAGGTCAGGTTAGGTTTGGTTCAGTGAGGTTTTGAAAATTGGATGTTGAAATTGGCTGGAATTCCCAACAGCCAATCAGAGACGCGCATGCGGAAGTGGACTGGGAAAAAAATATGCGACGGGTATGGGGAGATAAGCCACGGGTATGGACAGGTACGGGTACGGAGGCCATGGGCATGGACGGGTACGGGTCTTTATGGTGAAAAATCCACGGGTATGGACGGGTATGGACGCTAATTTCTAAATTCCAAACAAATCGCATTATGACGTTCGACCAATCGGATGCGAGCAAAATCGCAATGACGCAATTATAAAAACAGTTTCATGAAAACAACTTTCGGTCTTTCCGAAGCGATTTGCGGCAGCAGCCTCTGTGGACGAGTGGTCTAGACAGCTTGCTGCCGCTGCGGTGGTACACGTGGTGGTGGTTCAAATCCTACCTGGGGTAAAATTTTAGATTTTTGTTTTTTAAAATACCGAAATGTTTTTTGACACCAGTGGCAGTTGTTGACACCAGGCAGAGGAAAGGTTGGGTGAGGTTAGGTTAGATTAGAGCGATTGCTGTATAAAAGGCAGCCATAAAAAGGAATAAACACCGCTCCGGCTAACTTTTTCTTGAGATCTCCTCAGCTCAGGGCAAAAGATACGTTAGCTCACTTCTGTTCTGGGTAAATTAAGTTATAGGCCTTATAGTTAGGTAGATACCTCACAAAAAACTGCGGGCTTCATCGAGACCTCAATATGATTCTCTACTGTATTCTACTATCGGCTTCAAACACAATGGACCAGGATCACCTCTCGCTCTTTAATTTATCAGCTTCTTCGGATCTCTCCTTGATTTTGATTTTTTGGTTCACTCAACTTTGTTTAAGAAGAGATACGCAGCTTTCTGTCTCTCAGTGTCCCGCTGCGAGCTCTCAATGCGAGCAGTCAAACAGTAATCAGGCCATACAAATTTAATAAGGTTTTTAATTTAATAAGGTTCATTTTAATTAGGTTAGGTTGGGTTAGATTAGCTTTAGATGTCGTGACCGTGTTTTTTATTTGGGTAAGCACCTGATTGGCCGAAATTCATGCGATTTGTTTGGAATTTAGAAATTCGCGGTATGGACAGAAACCTGTGGATGCGGACGGCATATTTTTTTTCCAATCCACTTCCGCGGACCAGGAGTTCGCAACAGCCAATCACGTCGTCTAAATGTGTGACGTCATCAATTTTGGGTTTTTTGCATTGCCACCGCTTTTTGCCATTTGGCATGTTTGCCACCGCTTCGCAACTCTTTCTAGGGTCGCAACAGGGTTAGGTTAGGTCAGGTTAGGTTAGGTTAGGTCAGGTTAGGTTTGGTTCAGTGAGGTTTTGAAAATTGGATGTTGAAATTGGCTGGAATTCCCAAC
>JASGXE010019619.1:0-10184 GCA_030068105.1 Sinentomon sp. SZTP_YWyxl
TGGTGGAAAACTTCCAATTTCCTCTTTTCTCTGGGTGAATTTGCTCTAAATGTTGAGCCTTGAGTTTCTGTGCATGACCCAGTTGGTGTTTGGAAGAGCATACGAGTACATAGTGATGTTTTCGGGGAAGCGCTGGCGTTTTTTACATTCTCTATACGATTTTGCGTCAAGTGTATACAGTTTGCAGGATTCCCTGTACGCACGCATATCACGCAAAGGAGCTTCCCTCTTTGCTTTAACTGCGGAAATTCTTGATTCTAATGTGGCGCAGTCTTTGTTTAGTTTGCACTGGCTGGTCGTTGATCTCTGCGCCAAACCCAATGCTAAAGCAAGTATGGGTTTAATTACGCCCCAATGAAAATAACAGACTTCCAAGTTCTCGGCTACGATTAACTACGCCTCGTCTACTGCAATAAACGAGTCTTAAAGAGAGAGGCTCTGTAATTTCTACATCATACAGGGTGTACTGCAGGAGAGCACAGCAGCTTCGCTGTGAATTTTGGAAATGGGTCTGTCTGTCCACTGTTGGTGCGTTCCATTCTTTGCCTCTTGATTCTTTCCTGACGCTCCTTCTTCAGCTTCCTGCTCCGCCCACATGCAAACCTATGTTTGGAGAACTAATCTAACTTCGACCTGCAAATAACATCAGGTAGCTGATTATGTTGTACTGTAATGTCCAATTTATTGCACGTCTCTTTGGAGTCTGTTTAAGGCAGTTATAATAAGAGTTTTTGAGAAAGGAAGCTTGAATGTCGATTTGTTTGCCATACCGGAAATGAGCTTTCCTTGCAGTTTTTTGAAACCTGTTTTTGCAGTCTGAATGCTGGGTGATGATACTCTTTTTTCAGCGATAATAAGCTTGTTTAAACGTATAATTTTGATTGCCATGCTCATCTTTCAAGTCTTGTCGATTTCTGTGATTTTAGACTTTTTCCAATTCCTGGCCTTGTCCAAAATACAAGTATGAGTCCATTCACCCTTTTTGCAGTTTTAGTTCAACCTGTGGCCATGCTGATCATACGAGTCCAGTCGATTTCTCTGATTTTGGCCTTTTTCCAATTCCTGGCCTTGTTCAAAACTCACCGATTATTTCAAGGTTTTTGTTTATGAAAATAAGCATTTACTTGTATTTTTAAATTTGATCTGACCACACACGAGATTGGCTTGGACTTCGGAATTCGCAGTACAAACCACGCAGCAGTTTATGACACTCCTTTGCTTTTCTGGTTTCCTTCACACACATCAATGATTTTTCGTCAAATCTTGAGAAGGAATTCATCTTGTATTTCTTTATAGTGATTTCTTTATAGTGTTTTTTTGCTGTAAAAATTCAGTGGCGAGTTCGCTTCTGGAGTGGCGAGGAACGATGAGACAAGATGGAGCGTTTGCTCCACCGGTTTACATCGTGGGTGTCCGTTATGTTTTTTTTTTCACTTTCGGTGGCGGACTTACCACCGAATGTTAGGATTTTCATAGTTTTTACTTATTTCTTCGGTGTTTTTCTCTTCGTGCCATTGTGTTACTCCACCATTCTTGCCGTTGTGTTATTCTACCATTGTGTTGCTCTTTAACGCATAAAATTTATTTCCGCCCTTCTGTCATTTTTCACATTCTTTTTCTTTTAATTATTCTTTTTCTCCACCAAACACTGTATTTGATGAGCTAATAAAGATTGATTGATTGATTGAGATTGATAAGAGTAGTTATGTTGTAGAGTTCAACCTGCCAGTGGTTTTAATATGGCAGTATTCACAGCAGACACATGCAGCTTTACACGCATGCTTTGACTTAGCGCAACACTTTGACCATGACTGAGCATAAGTTAATTCAGACATTTTCTATAGGGAGCATTTCCAATGTGGCATCAGATCAAGTCCCCATTTGTGAAGACAAAATTTCAAAAGTTTCACTTTGTCATCCCATGTGATTTTTCCGGAATATAATTCGGATTGACGCGGATCATTGTGAAGGACACAAACAATTCCCACTGCAGTTTTCTGGTTTGGCCAGTTAGTGAAAGCATTCGACTCTTCATCTCTTAATCTCTTTGAGTTCGAACCCCACCTCGGATATTGTTTTTATTGAAGGAAATTTCATATTCGATCCATTCATAATGATGGCCCCGTTTTCCACGACTGATTATTTTACACTGCCATCAGGCGATTTCAATATCTCCCTCTCTGATGGGCGTTGGTTTAACAGAGCAATGTTATGCAGTCAGTATTCTACGAGTGTCTTTTTCATTTATGTTTATCCTTTTTAAATTCATAGACGCAAAAATGTCGTTTTCGAATAGGCGTTACTTATTGCGAAAATCGATTTTTATTTCACGGATGCCGCAGAAATCCAAGGCTTGCTTGGTCACTTAGAATTCTGGCTTATGGATTTTATGACGAAACTTTTTCCGAAATCGCTTTCCGAAACCGATTAGGGTCTTTTTTCTTTCCATATTTTGCGAAATCTTTTAGAATAGTCGAGTGTTGTGGTTTTTCCATATGCGCATACACAATTGAAGAATTGTGTGTGGAAACTTTGGCTTGATTTTCCTTATGCATTTCTTGAAATTTTGCAGCATATCTTGACATGACTGCTTCTTGCGAAACGCATTCCCCCCTTTTGGCGAAACGTTTAATTATCCTCAGGTTTTAATTAGAATTGACGACCCATCAAGAGATTTAGCTCAATATAAGCCCCTGCTGACCTAATTTCCACCCGCGAATTTGCTGCAGACCATTTTTTCTTTTTTCTTAGTGGATCACATAATTGTAGATTAAATCTAGAAACAGCTAAGCCCACCCTTTATCGCAACTGCTCACGACAAAGCTAGATTCTAGATTCTAAAGGCAGCGGAACGTATAATCCAAAATTACTGAGAGCTTGCAGACTCTTCTTAGTCAATGTGAGGACGGGAGAGAGAAATGTGTCCGGCAGAAAAGTGGGCCGCTTGGATTTCAAAACCTCAGAGCTTAATTTAAATTAATTCCATTTGAGAAAGTAAAACTAAAAGGCCAGTTCAGATACGGACTCACTTTTCCGACTCTCTGGCTGCAAACGATTGCATATTCTGGGCTTCATTAAAAAGTTAGGCCGGGGCATCTCGTGGCTTTGGTCGACCATGGGGGGATGCTTGACCCTTCAGAAGGAGTGCGCCCCCTTTTCACTTTCATTCTTTTTGTTTAGATCCGCATGCCTCCGTGATTTCCGAGTTGCGATAACCCAGGTTTGCAAAGGTGTATGACAAGCGATCCTTTTCACACCGCAGCGTCCATCACCAGTGTAGCAACACCCAAGTACTGCTGTCAACACCCTTACTTATGTAAAAGTATATTTTGCGAGGTCCGCTAAAATTCTATGAATATTGAAAAATTCCAAAGGTCACAGACTATCACGGTGGCAATCCAATTTGAACACGGTTTATTCCAGTTTCACGTGTCACATGAATGCCATGTTGTTGCGCATGTTGCAATTGATTCGAAAGTAAGTGGGCCTGAATTAATAAAGGACACCTGTTTTACGAGGCTTGGCGGGAAATGTACGAGTAGGTATACCAGGCCGCGCAGCTCCAACAACCTATTTTTCCATCCGCTCCTCCCTCAATGTCTTTCGAAAGCCAGTTCTCTCATCATCGCAACCCTTCCAAACGTTTTCAGCGCGTTAATCTGCTGGCTTTTTGATGAGGTTTCCAAGGCTTGGAAGTCACTGAGACGGAAGACGAGCGCTGCCTGCTGCATGAGCCGGATGTTTTCCGGACGGGAGGATACATTTTGTTCTTTCGATGCGGAAATTTGAAAGTTTATTACATGCAGCTGGGATATAACAACTCTCACAATTTCGCGAATTTTTTTTTCCAAAGACCATATCTTGATATGCGTCCTACAGAGAAAAATGGCCAGAAAATCACGAACTGTCTCCCATATATGAGAGAACCAATCGATGGATGATGAATCGAAATCTTTCAAAATATCGACACCAGATTTTCTCTTTTGCTTAATTGCAATCTGCTTCTTTTTATGCCGACATGACAACAAAGATAAATACCGAAAACTAAAATGAAAAACACCCTATTTGAGAACACATATAATGTGTCGGTAAATGAATTGGACCAAAACAATTTGGGGCTCGCCAAATGAACTGTGAGCCCAATCTCAGCAATAATTAAAATATTTACAAATATATTAATGCACGCCCGCATTCGTCTTTGCAACGCAGCCCTAGAGTCTGTTGATTGCCAATTCAACAAATGAATGAATCTTTCGCAACAATGGGAATAAGCGTTGAGCATATAGAAATTAAACTTTCCAAGCAGAAATCTTATCCATAAATTGCTGTTGAGTGGAACCTGAGGGTGAGTTGCAATGGAGAATCTGGCCGACAGGGTTTTGAAAAATCCGGAGTATGGCAGATTATTCTCAGAATTTGAAGTGCATTCACAAGCTCGTGAACACAGCAAAATGCATTATATGAAGGAATGCGTTTTGAAGCTCTGACGACATTGGGTGTAACATCGCTCACAGTGCTTCAAATGTCTGCAAAAAATCTACTGTGGTCCGACATTCCAAAAGCGTTGTCAACGCATTTGTTGGGCCAATTGCTCACACATGTTGCACAGCGGATTGAAAAAAAAAATCGAATGCAAAGCTTTAGGTACACTGCGAATGTGTGATGAGAAGGACGATGCGTCAATGGTGCAATTGTCAAACCGCAATTCGACTTCAGCTTTGGCTTACCAACACATGCGAGAAAGAAATGTATAGTCAGTTTTAGACAAAAACAAAAATGCGCAGAAATTGATTATCATATCTGAAATGGGAAAACATGTGCTGGAAGAAAAATAATCATGCTTCCACATACACGTTTTTTCAATCAACTGTTGCCTCCGTTTTGCAAGTAGATATAAAAGTACACATTGTAGCAAAGGTTAAAAGTGATAAACTTTTGTATCCATTGCAGAGTTGAGTTTTTGAAAAATTGCATTGTTGTCCCATTTGATTGCTTGTGTTGCTGGCCCATTTGCTTCCGCATGCGGAAACATAATTCGGTCGTATGCACCAATGCCACTAACCCTAACCTTAACCCTAAGCTTGAAAAAAGTCAATTCCATGTTCAGATGCACCTTTGTCAACGACGGAAAAGGAATACTGTTGTGCACAGAAATCAAATTTTCCAACAGAGTTCTCTTCTTAAAATTTTATGTGGAGAAATCTGTTGAAAAATTTGATTTCTATGCACAACAATATTCCTTTTCCATCGTTGAGAAAGGTGCATCTGAACATGGAATTGACTTTTTTCAAGCTAAGCGTTAGGGTCAGGGTTAGTGGCTTTGGTGCATGCTAACGAATATTTCCCCCGTATATGTGCACGTAAACTGTTGTAATGTTTATGCTGTACATCGGTTACCGTAGTTTTGGTGCCGTTTCGCACCAGTTTGCCGCTGAAAACATTTCCAGAATCATGGGAGCAGGACCTCATCCTTTCGGAAGCAAAGTCGCTTAAATTTCTTGGATGAGTAATAGGACATTAATTTCGCAAAGTTTGCCAATAAGTTTCTGCAGGTGCAAGAAATTGGATTTCGCCCGCTGCGTGCTTCTAAATCTGTTGATTTAGGTTTTAAACTGCGCTGCGATGACGCATTTTCGCAGTGTAACATTTTTGTCTGTAGATACAGGGCGCTCCACGTTTGCCTCTTGAGGTTATTGAATTGCAATTTTTGATTTTTGTCACAAGGAGAGCCTTTTCGAATTTTGGAATCCGATAGATGGAAGTTTGGTTTGGTAGATCCCACCAACTATTTGAACGAATGCTGAAAATCAATCGAGATTGACGGCAGGCCCGTAAACTGCAGCCCAAAAAACCGGGAACGCGACCTTGTGGGTGTGGGGAATGCCTGCTACCGCACCTGCATGGTTCGACAGAGGCTTTTCTCTGAATTTGAAGAGATTTTTTAAATTGAATCATCTCAAGAACTCCTTTTTTCGACAGACCCAGGAGTATCTCGTCTGCTTTTGCCGGAGGTACACGAAATACCCAGTGTGAACTGCATATATGGATTTCAGTCTCGTGTCCTTTAAGGCATGTCAATGTTCTGGGAATGTGCGGATGTCTCAGCGAATTGACATACATTTCCACTTTTCCCAAACGACACATTGATGTCAACTTTCGAAGACGTACTATCTTAAAGTGGAGATATTTGCATAGTGCGTCGGTCGGGGATTTGTTTCAACACACGTCTCAAAGTGATGCATGCATAATACATGAACATGTAGAGAGTGTTTGGAGTAATTTTATGTGTAGTTTAATAAGGCGCGTTTCGAATATGGGAAGTTGAATAATTTATGCCACACATGCCTGCCTAACATGCGAGAATTACATCACGCTCTGTCAAGCGAGTGAAGTGGATGCGTTTTGTAGGTGGGTATCTGTGAAAAAATCAATGCATGGATGATTGGGTGAATGAACTCGACGAGTGTAGAGAAATGGTTCAGTGTCTTCCAACTATAAAAATTTCAGATCGTTCCAATAACTTAGACAAACGAATCTTCCATGTTTTCGTTCAGCGATCACATTGATTCGCGATGCTATAAAACAGTGTGTACAGTTGGCTATAGTGCGTAAAGAAAATATTACACATGCACACGCTGACTGTTGGCCTGCTAGAGACGCTCTTGTGACTCTAGCATGGCCAACGATATAGGCTGGTGGTCAAATCATTTCCTGCAAATGCAGAGTTTTAAAGGCTTTCATGCCAACATATCGCGGAATGCACACAAATTTTAAGCATTCCAATGAACTTTGTGTTGAAGGGGAATAAAGATAGAGATTACTGAAAACGATCAAGGGATAGATTGAGAAGATGGTTTGCTAAAGAAATCACTATAGAAATTCACGTCGTCGTTGTTTTTGCATCTTATTTACGATGGCAAACTCAACTACACAATCTCATGAACAATGTGCTGTGTAACGTGTTTCTTCATTGTCTATCAGTGTTCATATCCCTTACGATTTCTTAAATTTTCTTTCCAACGCTTCTTGAAAAAGTCGCGTTGCACGGCAAGTTGTCTTGCTGAAAATGTCTTACGGCTTGATATACCTGGCGTGAGCTACGTCGCTGCAACATGTTCCCCGACAAGGTATGCCTTATCTACGGCAACATGTCCCATAACAAGATGGGCAGAAAATAAAAGGTTGAGACATTTGACCTTCGCTGGAATGGGATAAATGTACGACTAGAGTGCGCAGAGTGGAAGAGCTCCTTGCTTACCATTTAAATCGAATTACAGTCAGCGTAACAATTATCACAAATATCAGGAGTCCAATTGACAAGGAAAGTGTGGTGACCAGGCGAGAATCATCATTAATTGGGCCTGGAACAAAAAAAAAAATACAGAAATCATAACCAACGCTGATAACCAAATAAAAATAACATTTAAAATTATTGTGCACTAGAAATGGTTTTTGTTTAATGTTTTTTTCACAATGAAACATCGCACTGGCAACGTACCGCGGGAGGTGAACCGTCTCTCGAATCATGGTGGAGGGAGCGGGAAGGTTTTCCTCTGCCTCTTATGGGAACAATTTCCTCTCAACTACGAATTAACACATAAGAGGATGTCTACCAACAATGCGTTTACACCGCAAAATCCTGTTTTTGTGCCCACCCTCGCGCGTCGCCAACCCTTGGAATGGACGCTTTCATTCTTCTTTCTCTTGCAATGCAATCTAGCAGCGAAGGGAGGATGTGGGGCACATCCGGCACCGTCACTCCCCTCATGGTAGAGGGAGTTCGAAGGTCTTCAATGTCAACTTCAACCCAAGCGTTTTGTCCTGCCACAAATTCCTCTTTCTATCGGAGCATTTCCAGGTTCCATCAACAAAGCATTTTCGTTGCAAATTCCCGTATTTGTGCCTCCGGTTTGCCAGCTGTTCGGATGGGCGCCTTCCATCTTCCTCGCCTTGTGACACAATGCAGCAGCGAGCGGAGGATGTGTGACACCGTCCTTTCGGTCATGGTTGAACGTGTGAGCATGCCCTCAATTTCAACTCCAGCCTCAGTTTTTGCTACTTCTTCAAATTCCTCTGCACTTTTAGCGCATCAGCAAAATATTTTCCATTGCGAAATCTTGTTTTTGTACCTTCTTCTGTGCCCACCATTCGCATGGACGTTTTTTCTCTTCTTCCGTTTGCGATGCAAGCCAGCAGTGAAGGGAGGACTTGGGAGAACTTCCTTCAATTCCTTTTTATTTTTAGCGAATAATCAGATGGCTAGCAACAATGTAAACCAATGTAATGGAACATTGCAAAATCCTGTTTTTTCCTCCATCTTCACCAACCATCAACATGGACTCTTTCCCTCTTCCTCCTCCTGCGAATCAAGCCAGCAACGAGAGGAATGCGTGGAATGCCTTCAGTCCAGTCGTGGTACAAACCGTTTCAAACTCAAAACAACTTGGACCGAGCTTTCCATTCTTTTCGAATTGTAATTTTTATGTATAGTTAATCTTTCGAGTATTGAAAAGTGCCTTGACATGTTAAACCTTCGCTATTATCATAAATTAATGCTGTGGTGCTGACAGAGGCCTGGTTGCTGCAGGAGTGGAGGACGCTGAAATATTTCCCGTTAGATTCCATATTTTAGGGTGACAGATCTGATCAGAATCAGGAAGGATGTGTATATTAATATCCGTCAGCGACTTTATTAAGTGCACACCAGTTGATTATTTTCTACATGAAGATTATCTTGTGGAGATTGTATGGTGTTCGATGTGAAGAATGTAAGATGTTTCTTGCCGCTGTCTATTGCGCCTAACGCATCGGTCAAAAATCAAATTCTAAATTAGGTACTTCCACGACTCTACCAGTGGTCTTGCTTCGCAAGGTAATAAGGTTCTTGTTGTGGTGGTATAAATGCTCCAAATTATTTCGCTGAGGACATCACACCCAATCTTGGCTCATCTACCTTCATCACGCCAACTTCAACGTTTTACCCAATTTTAACAAAATGAAGACGTGGGTACCTGTGCAGGATATTGCCAGCACTTTCGTTTTCATATAAATGATTTCTGGGACCACGCGCGTGCTTGGAATCCTGTTCTCTCGTTTTGATTTTGTGATGACCAACTTTCCGTCCCCTGGGTTTTTTACAGAAGTTTTCCGGGCATGTCTGATCATGAAATCGTGCCCTGTTTTCAATCCCGATATGCCCTCACAAAAAGTCGAGAAAGTGTTTGTTGATTATGCCACTGTTGATTGGCCAAAATTAAAGCCTACCTAAAAATCCATGATTCTTACAGGGCTGCGTCAGAACTCAAAAGCTCCCCAACACATTTGGTGGAAGGTATTGCTTGTGAATTGAATTGAATTAAACAACGGTCTTTTGAAATTAATTTCACCTTTGCATATCCAAGAGGAGTGGAATGCACCTCCTCCGGACTCGTCTATCATCACTGGGGCCATGGCATCCCTGGGCATCTCACAGGTGTAGTTTTTAGATTTTGGTAGTCTTTAGTTTTTCACAGGTGTAGTTTTTAGTTTCTCCCGATTTTTTTTGTATGCTCATGTTTGTTTATTTTTAATTTTTCTGTGCACTCTTGTCCGATGTTCTGTACAAAATTGGCGTGATAGCAGTTTTGCTTTAGATAATGATAAGATTTTTGGTCAGCGCACGTACCTGCTGTCGGAAAGTCTTCATGGTGACCTTCAGCCTCTCTGGCCCACTCGCACATGAAGCAAGAGGACCTAGGAGCAGTCGAGGTGTTGTTCCCGACAACGAGGGCTCCAACAATCGGACCATCCAGAAAGGGAGGCACGGGAGGCGGAGGAATGCCCAGCAAGATTTCTTCGAACATGCTCATTTCCAGGAAGAGGTCCTCGCAGCTGCTGATGTTCTCGTCGAAGCACTTTACTGTGGGATTCGGCTCGTGGTAAGTCTCGAAGTACTCCAGGGCATTTGCATAGTCCATTATCGGCGTCAGCTTCCGCTGGACATTGGTGATCGCCTGCTATATATGATATTGATTTGACCTCAGGGCGGCGTCGACCATTCAGTGAGGTTCATTTGTTTCGTGACATCTGGAATTATGAATATATAAAATTGACCACTCCTTATCAAAAGTCTTCAAACTTAGGAGTTCATTATTAACTCAGGCGCCATAGAGAATCAGTGGCAGCATGCGCTGACACTTCTGTGG